>CM076580.1:422758413-422830552 GCA_034641835.2 Pinus albicaulis | reverse complement strand
AGGATTCATACTAACAATTATCATGAAGTCATTTAAGTAAAATATTTAACAGTTATTTATGCTCATCAACATTGTTGTATATTGAATACTAGGAGTTCTTCTCATATCGACATGAGGCGCCACTTTATTTATAGTACAACTAGAAGCATTTAAGCTCAATCATTCTAGGATGGATGCACATGTATTTATGATCCTTGCGAAGCCTCTTCCTCTGAAAGAGCCTAAAATTCATGAAAATACCCTACTATGAGGGCTCTAGTTGAAAATGGAAACACGGAAAATAATGAAAAGGCATTAAACTGATCAATTTAAAGTAGTACAAACAAGATGGTAATTGCTGAAAAAAATTGAATTTATGAAACTAAATTATGATAATTTGAAACTTCTTCTTCTGAATACTAATGGATTATGTATTCAACTTATTACATTATCAAACAATGCATAACTATATTTAATTTTTAACTATATAATGGTACTTCATTCTCCTTCCTCGGGCATAAAAAACTATAAAAACTAATGCGTGGTTCACCAAATTATATCTGCTACAAGATCATTTTAAAGTAAATTATGTTCAAACACCTTCACATGGGCTGAAATGTACAAAAAATTTACTTCTTCTCTTAACATAAATTCCTGACAGAGTATAGAAATAGCCACGAAAAATCCTAACAATGTTTTAATAGTAGTTTAGCCAACCTTCATTACTAATGAACAGCAACTCAAAACCCTATAATAATGTTCAAAACTTTCACCTATCATTACTTAGGCATGGATAAATTCCTCAATTGATCAATAAATTAGAAATATGTACGTTAAACCATATAGATGCAATGCAGAAGTAACCAAAGAGAAGAATATTAAAACTATAGCATCTTCAGAGAAACGGGTCACATAAAAGAAACTTCATATGGGCTATAATGCAATGGAAACTATAAATATGGTGCCCACTCTAAGGGTGGCATAGTGTGCCATGGCTTTGGCAAGGAATTTTCCATGTGAGTAGAGTATGTGAAAACCTATGTATATGAAAACAAGTTGGCTAAGGGAAAAATATTATTTTAAAGAATAAAAAAAGGTATGTTAATTAATCTAATGCCCCATGGAATCCTCTTTGGATCAAAATAGATTCCTAATTAGGTGACATATCAATGCGAAAAAAGTTAGTATAGATGCGACACGTAGAATATCATAGACTAGGGACTATGCCAAGGAACTATCAACACTGACCAAGTAGCATTGGACCTCATCTTAACACTCACTTTATCTCACAATTTCCCCGGGTTGAGATCCATTAGCCACACATCTTCTCTTTTTTGGACATACGCATTACAAACACATTAATGAGGAGGAATATGGAACTTATACTTACCATTGAAAGGAGATTTCCATTGAAATATCATAATTAACAATAGGTTGTAGTAATAGAAAATTGAAATTCATCTATGCCAATATATTCCATTTAACATAATGTTGTTTAGGTAGGAGAGTAGGAACTGAAAAAACTTCCAAGTAGTTTTCTTTCTTTAAAATATCCAAACGTTAATCCATTCCTAAGGTACGAGAGATGGACTTCATCTAAAGCAAGAAGTTCAAGATAATACTAACTGAGTCCTAGCTAGTGTTTTCCTAGTGTTATAGCATAGGTAAATGAGTTTTGGTGGAATAGAGATACTTGAATTAGATCCAGATTTCTTCTTCTTTTCTTTTATGAGATAATAATACATAGAAACTGGAATTTCTGGGCATGGGTGGTACTACATTGAACATGTTAATGCTCGGGGAATACTGCACGGGACTTATTTACTTATAAGACATGTATTATTATCCCCATAATTTCTTTCTTATCGATCTATGTTTATTTCATGCAGGGATATATGATGGGGAGGTACTACACCTCTACCAAATATATTGGAAATAGGGACTTCAGAGTAGCTTGGAAATAGGGACTTCTGAATAGCTTCGAAATAGCGGATTAGAGCTTTTGATACCAGGAATATATTATATATTTATTCAATTTATTATCTAATAGTGCATGTTAGGATCGTATGAACTGACACTCCTAACTTCTTATATGGTGGGACTAGGTGCAAGGACATCAGAACTTTCAATTAAAATGTGTGTATAATCTAGTGTGAAATTGATATCTACTGTGACTACTAGACTCTTAGTGGAATGGGACCTCCTATGTGGTGACTGATGGGGGGGTATCGTCCGGCATGCAGAGAAAAGTGGGGAATGTTGCTGATCTATCAGTTCACAGACAAAGTACTAGAATAGTTACATGTATATGTGAGAGTATAATATATAGTATTGATTTTTTATTGAAATCGAAAGGTTACAAATATGTGATATCTTTTATTATCAATGTATTAACGTCTTGTTACAATGGTAAAGGTAAACACCTCAATGCTATCTTGTATAGTATCACAAGGAAAAAAAGAGTGAAAGATAGAGCCTAGTCTCAGCTCATTGACATTAAATAAAGAGGCATGGGGCACAGACTAAAGTAGTAGCTAACTCGGTTTGGATGAAGGTTAAGGTGGAAAGAAGGGAATATTACAGAAACACCTTAGGGGCAGTAGTTACTTTAGTGGAACTTTTTCATCTCTCTATATGGGTTCATTGAAATTAGAAGAAAGAGGATAACTTCAAATACCATATGCCTTTGACTTGAGTGTAAGGCAATACCTAATGAATGGTTGTTCATTATTACTCCTCTGACCTACAAATGGAGAAGTTAATCGTAGAAATGCAATATTATGGGTTGTATGAAAAAAAGCCCTGTGAGAATATGGATGATAAATTGGCTTCAGAACTAAGATTTACTACAAGTATATAACACTAGTAACAACCAGTTAAAAATATAATTTCTATTGTGAACTATCTATCTATCTATCTATATATATATCTATATATATATATATATATATATATATAACTATGTTGAGCTAAAGAAAATGTACAATTACTAATTCTCCATAAAATATCATATATCGCTGTAGAATTAGTACTTTCTATATAGCTCTATGTAGTAGTGTAAACCTTACTCACTAGTACTTTATTCGGAAGCGACAAAGGAAGGCGGTGCTAAGGCAGTCCATGCAGCTAATGAATAAGGACTAAGGATGCTACACCTTGAGTTAAGAGTGTTAAGACCTTGATTTATGAAACTGAAGCTTAATACTACAGTTTAATGGGGAGATTCTTGATACTAGCTTTAATGAAAATGAGAACCTTAGGCCGTGTCAATGCAAGTCTCATAGAGGAGAATTCTGAGTAGAAGATTCCCTAGCCTGACAAGTATATCAACTCTGACATCACAACATGGATTGAATGTTGGTCCTAAATTCAAACTCTAAGTATTGATTTATTGTGACAATGGAATTTGTAAAAGTCTCCATAAATAAATAAAAATGGGAAAGGACTGATCTGTGTTTGTAAGGTTTAACTATGAATCAAAAATTGAAAAAGGGTACTACCTTTCTTTTATCCTACCCACAAAAAATTAGATGGACTAAGAGGTGGTATTTCCACTACATATACTACATATGCTATGATATATTAGGCTGTTAACCCTATAATTATACATATAAAGCTATTGAGCCCAACATTCATACTTGCTCTTGGCAGATTGAAGGTTCTAATTAATAGCTTAGTATCTCGAATTGATTGAGCACTCAATCGAACGAATAAATAATGTAATCACTTATTTCTTATGTTCTTTATCAAGAGAGAGAAATAGAGCCATCAACCTTTGATATAGTTTCTCTGCAGGGCTTACCTCTCGTGCTCTCAAGATCCCAGGCCAAAAAGAGACACATAATATTAATAACTGGGAAAGAACAAGTCAAAAGAGAAATAGACATCGGTAATGGTTAGAATTGATTCCATTGAATGATAAATACTAACCCCTATTCATTGAATCAATGTGTTTAATATAGTGGTGACTAGGGGATAATTTCATCTATATACATCTATAGATGTACTACGACATCATTCTTGCTACGGATCAAAGTATTCAGTAAGGATGCATCGAGGAGGGTTGGGTTGTCGAAATAAAATGAAATATTAGATATCCCGATGGTGTATAATACCCTAATATAAAACATGTCTAATTGTCTACATTCAGAGATCCAAACCGCTATAGTAAAACTACTATCCCACCCACATAGAAAAATTCCTCCTTTAATAAATAAATTAGAAATAATGCATAAGATGATTAATAACACCATCCAGATTAACCCTTGTCTATGAAAGAATTTTTCTTTTAATATCAATGCTTCAAAGCATGAGAATTTAACTAAGGATTGATGGGGATTTTAACGGCCAATAGAAATATTTGAAACGTAATATGTATATATGCAAGCCATACCTCTTGCAATCGAGTGGCGTCTAGGTTGTTGAAGATCCTTATAAGAGTCCCCTTTTTACTAGGAGTCACAAGGAGGCTGCCATCAAGGGTGAGTGCAAAGCAAGTGATGCAAGAGTCATGGGAAATTATGAACCTGGTTCTCTTGAGGCCATAGTGCTCAACTCTCATTTACCCATGGTTCAAGAATAAGAAGTCTAACACGAAGCTATTGGGAGCATATGAAATATCACACAAACTCTTACAGTTTTCCATCATCTCAATATGATGCACCAACTTCAAATCCAAAAAATTCTACACAGAAATATTGTGCTACAACACCACCACAATCTAATCCTGTCTTAGCTTCACAGCTCGAACCTCAGACCTGAAGGATAATTCCCTAATAGAGAGGATTTGATGATCATCCCAAACAATGACCTTATTAGGTGGGTACTGGGGATTCGAAACCCCGCCCATGAGAGCCAAAATATTACATTGGAATAACATATGAACAACACCAATACATTTTTTAAGTCCCTTATTTGGGTTTCTCTGAATGGATTTCAGTTATAAACCTGGAAACCCTACTTTTTTTTAAAAAACAACGAAAGTCCATCCTAGAAACCATACTATGTGCCATAGAAAAAATAGTTGAATTCTAGCCTAGAAACCCTACTTTGAGCCATAGGAAAAAAACTGAAATCTTAGTTGAATTATACATATATCAATGAGTACTATTCACTGGTTGTCTTTGCGAAGACAACGAATTTGGATATGGATTTAGATATGAGTCAAGTAGGGGCACACGGGCACTCTCTTAGAAGACATCGAGTTTGGATTGGGATCAAGAGATGGGTCAAGTAGGGGCATTCATATTGTTGGGCGGTGAAAAAATCAAATTATCACCTTCCATACAAAATATAAAAAAAAAAACAAAAACAACCCAACCCAAACAAAGGCTTAAAATACAAACATCTTTCATCTTAAAGAAAGGCGATAATTCAAGATTTAATTTTTTAATTTAATATCATTGTATAATTGTTGTTTGTTCAAGGTAATCTCAAACATCAAATGAAATAATAATCAAATATCAACATCAAATGTAATAATAATCAAACATGAGCATTGGATATACATTATGCAAGAGTTCTCTCGAGATATTTTATCTTTTTTCTTTCCCTCATATTCACTTGCATGAGGGATAGTAATTTCTTGTAGATTTTGGCCATGAAAATAATATTATTCTCGTTTTTGGCATATATGGAAGGTCATTTTGTGAATCTATATTGGCTTTGTATGTTATTTCTTATGTTTGTTATTGTTTGGAAGGAACTTTTTAGAAATATTGATATTTAACAAAATTATTATTTGGCATGATAAAACCAATGCATAAATATATTATAATAAGGAAAATTTATAACTTCCTGACTACTTGAGCATTTTTATTTCATGTACACAACTTATATATTTGTGTGTTTGATCTTGTAAATGGTGCAAAAGGATTATGCTATATTTCTTAAATTAGATGAATCAAGTGACAACTAATTTTTATTGATTTGATCTTGTAAGTGGTGGTGAGATGTTGCAAAATAACTATGTGATATTTTCTTATTTAGATGTATCTAGTGCCCACCCCCGAAAAAACAAATCAATTTTCATGACTTTCCAAGGAGTCTTCAAAAGCCTCCACTAAAACACTAAAAAACATTTAGAGATGATTTTAACAAGAATTTTGCAATACCAAACCGCCCCAAAAGGTCTTTTTTGTAGTAGTGTTTCCATTATATTCCCATTACAAATAAGTTAACCAATATAAATTTGACATCAATTGACATTCACAATATTGAAGAAGGGGAAAATATGGGAATTTCAAATTTAGAAGGGCACAAATTTTAGATATATATAACAATAAATATCAACAATCAATATAGTTTAAAAATTAGGGTTTTGAAAGGTATATAACTTAGCATTTCCATAACATTGGCTAATATGTAAAGTATATTTGTACCTTATGCCTCCTATATAACATTGAAAGTAATGAAAAACACTCACCTAATGAAGCAATCATAACATAGGTGGAAAACGTAGATGATCTTGATTTGTCACTGATGGCAGACACTTGGAACATAAGAAGAGACATCTAATGGAATGTCCATAATTTGGTTTTGTTGTAGTAGTTCGATAAAAGATTCTCAGGATCAAAAGATATTTGGGTTAATTACCCTATAAATTAAGAATATTGAAATTGTAGTAGACTTTAGCTAGATATTTAAAATGAATAGAAGAGGATTAATTCAAGAAATGAGCCCATAAAAGGTTGATTAAGGAGATCGTGACATGGATAAATAATTTTGGGGTGGAAGAGGATTATATGTATTTTATTTCTCCAACCATGGAAGTGTAAACACCAATTCTTTGAGGTGACCTAAAATGAATTGAATGATATTGAATTACTAAGGGAATAAGGTGACATGGAGGAAGCACATGCATTAAAGAGGGGAAAATAGGATTTTAATAAAAATGCAATAATTAAGAAGTGGTGGATGAATAGAATGAAGAGGATTCATCAAAATACTATGGTAACGAAAATGAGTATTCATGAGGATGGAGACATAGAGGTAGAAGTAAAATATTTCAAAATATTTCAAAGGTGTTAAGAGAATACCAAACATTTTTCAAATAGGGCTATTTAATAATTAGAAAGAGCTCAGAGAGAATAATAGGTGGGGATAATATGTCTATAAATTTGGAAGAGAAGAAAGAATTGATGGAATAAGTAGGTGAGCATGTTCAGTTAGATGGATCATGATTTTCTAAAAGGATGCCTCAGTTTTTAAGGTATTGATTAGCTTATGGAGAGAGATAGAATCAAAAAGAAAGAAGTGCAATAAACACTTAGTAATGTGTTCTAATTGTTTGAGCTATAGGAAGGTAAAGTAAAAGACGTGATATAGCCTAAGAAAAGTGGATCCAATTCAAACCAACCACCCTATGTACTCTAAAAGCCTAGAGGCAATTGCAACTTTGTATTCTACTTTTGACTTTAAAGCACCTTTTATTAGTAGTTTGAGATATAGTAGTAGTGAAAACAAAATTAAGGTGGGAATACAAGTAGAAGTGGAATATGTTATGTTTGAATTTCACTTCAAGTTGGGGAGTAGGCATAATTATTCAAACACTCCATAAGGTTTTATCTTGTTGAAAAATCCAACCAAATATATGGTTATAGTAGTTCCAAGTAGTTTATGAAAGGTGATGGTGATGAAAAATCACATCGGTTCTTATGTGGATTCATCTAAAGCATGAAAAGGTTTGTAGTTCTAGTTTCTAAGTTGGTAAAGTTCCTAACCAAATTGTGGGGGAAGCTTCTCTAATGGTGGATGAAGTTCATATATATTTATACCTAGGGTTTAGCTAAGGCCTTGGACAAATTAAAGGTGGTATTTATAGCTGAGTTCTAGAAGGTAAACATTGAACAACAAAAAATCACTAAGATGAAGGAGATTAAGAAAATGGTTGGAGAAAGTTCTCAAGATTAAGATGAAAAATTACAAAATTTTATAAACAAACTCTCCTACACTATCCATGAAAGTAAACACAAAGAATGATCCATTCAAATTTTTTTGCTCTTTAATAGTGTACCATTACTGCAATATTTTTGGGTGTCATAGAGGGATGCCTTATCTTAGGCCATGAGGATTGAATATTGTAGGGTGAACATCCATTTTACTAAAAAATTTCATGCTTGGTAGGATCTAACAGAGAATTATGTAAGGAGTTCCTGCTAGGAAAAGGAAATTAGTATTGTTATTGTTAAAGGGGGTGGCCTAGGAGGATAAATTGGTAGCTATTGATTCAAGTGCATAATTTCATCAATCTATTTCAAAAATTTTATTTTTCCTCGAGAAGGTTTTAGAGATTTATGGAAGAGGAAGTTTGTTTCCTCGTTTCCTGATAATTTTTTATAATTTCTAATTACATATTTAGGATAGGAAATTTTAGAAATTTTAGGTAAAATTTAGGATGTTGTTTGATTTTTAAGGCCTCCTAGTCATTAGGGAATCTAATTCTTAGGTTTAGGGTTACTTGTGGCATCCTCTGTATTTTTCAAACTCTAGTACATGAAGGAAAATATGTGGAGGATTTTTGGGCAAAATTTTACTGTCCATAAATTGTAGTTCAGATTTGGGGACCTTGTAGCTCTTTTCCTTGGACCCTACTAGTCCTTAGAGGTTTTATTTGGAGTGGTTATCAGGAAAAGGCAGAATATTAGTGTCAGATCACATATGGTTTGGAAGAAAGGCTAAGGGTTTCTAGGAGTTAAGGGGTTTAAGGGTTTAGGATAAAGGGGTAAAGGGTAAGGAGTAAACGGTTAGGGATTAGGAGGTCTAGGGGTTAAGGGTTTGAGGTCTAGGGGGTTTAAGGGTTAGAGGTTAATGGCTTTAGGGGTTAAGTGTTAACCACCATGGACTTATAGGTCAGTGTATTTAGGGGTTAATTTCTTGAGGGTTAGAGTATTTATGTGTCAACAAGTTAAGGGGTTAATGAGTTTAGGGGTTATGGGTTAAGGTTTAAGACGATATGGGATTACTGTTTAGGGGGTTCAAGGATTCTAAGTTAGGCGTTAGGGGTTAAGGGGTTAATTTTTTATGAGTTATTAGTGTAGGGGTTAAGGGATTGTGGCTTTGGGGTTAATGGGATAGGGACTCTAGTGGCTATGGGTTAAGTGGTTATGGGTTGTGATAATGTGGCCCCTAATTCCCTTATCACAACTATTGGGGGGTCCCCTATCAATTTCTCATGTTTCCTTCCCTCTAGGTCCCCTAGCCCCTATGCCATAAGGCCCTAAGACTCCTTCTCATTCTATAATGTTAGGATCATCGATCTTGGTAAACCATGCTTGAACCTCTCACTTATACCCATCAATGCTACCCTTATTTCCCCTTGCCCCGTTAAATACACAAAAATATCCCCCTCCCCCAAAATTCATGAGAATTGAACATTTGGAGGCGATCATTTAACAACAAATTCTAAAAGTTTAATTCTAATGATTTTTTTTTTTGGGGGGGGGGGTGGGGGCGTGAGGGTGGGGGGCATTGTCAAAAATTGCCTCCAAAAGTTACATTGGCATGACATTTAAGGGCGTTTTAGGAATTATAAGCTAGGTTTTAGGGGTTAAGGGGTTAATGGCTTACGGTTTAAGGGATCAATGGGTTACTGGGTTATGAGTTATGAGTGTATGGGTTGAGGGATTATTGATTGGGGTTTAAGGGGTTAGGGAATTTTGTGGTTATGGGATAAGGACTTATGGATTGTGATAATGCGGCCCCCAATCCCCTTATCACAACAATTGGGGGTTAGCCTATCAATTTTTCATTTTGCCTTCCCTATAGGCCCCATATCCACTATGCCATGAGGACCCAAGTCCCCTTGTCAATCCCTAATGCTATGATTATAGCTCTTTGTAAACCATTCTAAAAACTCGCACTTCTACCCATCCATGGAACCCTTATGTCCCATTTCCCCGTTCAATACACCAAAAGGTATCCCTACCTAAAATTCATTAGAATTGAAAATTTGGAGGTCATAATTTAGCAACTAGCTCTAGAAGTTAATTCTAAGGAAAAAAAAATTTGGAGGGGGGGAGACAAGTTGCATTCTTCTTCTTTGTTTAGGGCATGAAAAATGAATAAATAAAATGGTATTAACCCCTTGGAAAAGAAAATTTGAGAAAAACAAATACCCTGAACAGACAAAGAATACAATGAGTTGAAGGGATAAAAAAATACCACCCATAACGAACCTTTTCGTCCAATAAATATTTCATTTTAGGGCACAACAAAACCTTTCAATATAAATTTCATGTAGCCTACTACTACTAAGTAAATTCAAACCCCAACTTGTTGTTCCACTTCTAATTTTACCCAATATTACCTCATATTTGAAGGTATTGCCATATCTTATACCAAACAAAATTCAAAAAATAAATATGCTTTGGAGAAATAGGGTCATAAAAAAAAATTGAACCACACATATTAATGAACCTTATTTTATATATTAATATTAGGATGAACCTATTTTTTTATTATACAGAGAGAAAAATTCATAGATGCTAACAAATCCTTATGCATTACCTGCATTCTAATGAGTTAACAAAAATTAATGGCGCTAGGAGAGTGATGATATTGTGTTTTTGATAGATATATTTTATCTCTTCCTCCAACACCAAGATTATTCTTGTATGTTGCAGCAAAAATGTAAATCCCCAAGGGAGATCATTTACTTCACAACTAATCCATTTATATTAGTGTCTTGGGCATAAAATTAAACTCTTTTATGCTAGAGCTATTAAATTTCATTTGGTTGAGCTACGGTGATAGATGAGAGCTATGCATAGCTCAATAAATTTATATCAAGAGGTTATTAATTTATTTCTTATATAATTGGACTCTTTTTATTTGTAACTTAGTGAAATGGAAAAGTTGTGGAGACAATATCCATTCTTTTCTTTCACTAGGCCACGTAAAATAAATGAAGCGAATAGTCTCAACCCCTTGGAGAACGAAAGTTGAGAACAACAATTAGCATGAATAGACAAAGGATCCAATGAGCTGAGTTGAGAGGGGTCTCCCTTTATAAACAAGCATCCATAGGCTTGCTAGAGTTAGTATGAATATTTACTAGAATTTGAGTAGTATCCACATCACCAACCACATCCAATACAAAGTTACAAACCTGTATAATAAAAATTATGTCTACAAATAAGGTGCATTAAATACCAATAATATTAGCTTATGAATCTATTAAAATATAATTTTTAGGGTATGTTTCCATACATGTGTGAAAGAAACAATCAATATGGTTAGCAAAAGGAAGTATTTTTGAAGACCTCAAGAAGCCCCCTTAAAGGAGACAAGAAGGGTTCGAAACCAGAGAATACAAGTTGATCTATGAACCCTAGATATACATCCCTTAGGAGAAATGTTACTATTCAATAGTATAATCTGAGATGATATCTTGATCTCAGATCAATCTTCGAGAACACTGTTGCTCCCTTCAATTGATCAAACAAATCATCAATAATCGAAAACAGATACCTGTTTTTAATGGTCACCTTGTTCAATTGCATGTATTCAATGCACAACTTGAGATTACCATCCTTCTTCTTCACAAACAATACTAGTGCACCCCATGGTGATACACTTGGCCTAATGTATCCATTGTCCAACATTTCCTTCAACTGAAACTTTGACTCTACCAACTCTAGAATTCTCATCCTGTATGGTCCCTTTGATGCTGGTGCTACCCCTAGTAGCAACTCAATAGAAAAATCCACTTGAATATGAGCCAACAACTCTGAAATACCTACATGAAATACATGTTGAAACTGTTGTAAAATTGGGTACTTTCTCAAGAGATCCACATTATCAACTTCCTTACCTTTGTCACTAAAAATATGTATTGCAAATAACACACACTCATTCTTGTGACTACACTTCTCGTGCATAGTTTTCACCATTCTAACTGATGTTTCATTCTTCTTACCCTGCAAGACTCTCTATTCTCCATTGTCATCCAAGCACTCAACATATTTTTCATGGAAATCCACTTTGGTCCTATGGATGTACAACCAACCCATACCTAAGAGAATTTTATACGAACCCAATGACAATACATTCAAATGTCCTGATGTAGACATAACATTCAACTCAAATTCATAAGCTCTTACCCAATCATGAAATTGCTTCTTTGTACCTTTATCCAACTACACTGACCAAGACTCTAGATGTGCTTATTTATTAAAATCACACTTATCCACTAGGTCAGGATTAACATAACTATAATTAGACCCAAGTTCAATCTAAATAGAAACAACTTGATCACAAATCTTACCGTCCATCTCTATACTAAACACTCGGTCATCTTCATTCCCGTTATCCAGTGCTGCATACATCTAAGGAATGCTTTATCTAACATCCCCCACTTTCTATGTTTCCTGGCCATTGTATATTTGCGGTCTATCACCCTAATGTTGTGGATAATATCTCATGCGATGATATTTGACACAAGTCAAACACTGTATAGGCTTCCAACCTACACCCTTGTTATGCTCCTCAAACTAAAATCTCTGACCTTTGTCAGACGCATTGAACTTCTTGTGCGGTGTTGAATTCTGTTTGTTACATGTGTCCTGAGTCCTTAATAGATTCTTATCCCATTTCCCTTTATTACTTGCATTACCTTTCTAGTCTAGTTTGGTCTCAAATCTACGCTTTGATTGCTCATAAAAATTATTTAGCATATGGATGGAATCCTCCAATGATATAGGATCATCAAACTCAATCTTGTCTTTGAATGCTATCAACAACACACTAATGAATCTCTGAATATTGGCCTTCTCTTCCTTGAGGTAAGTCACATATCTCGAAAACTCAAGAAATATGCTAGTGTACTCCTCATCGGTCATAAAGTCCATCTTTAGCTCATAACACTCTTTTTGCATGTCATCATAGTACCTCTCTGATAGATACTTCTTCCTAAATAGTATCTCGAATTCACTCCAAGTTGACTCATCCTCATAAATATATATGAATTTCTTTACATATTCCCACCAAATATATGCTTTACCTTTAATACTTAATGTAGATATCTTGGCCTTCATGTTCTATGAGTAATCATGCAATTTGAAGAATTTATTCAGTCCAAGAAACCATGCTTCTACATCCTATGTTTTCTTCATTTCCCCGTAGAATGTAGGTGCATTTTCATTCTTGAACTCATCCAAAAAGTATCCCCTATCACTCCTCCTTTCCAGAGTATCCAAGAAACGGTCATCCTGATCATGTCATCTCTATCTGACATGTCCCCACTATGGTGTCTACTTCAATATGCTCCATTAGTCATATCCTCCTGTCCATAGCTTATCTCAAGTATTCCATGTCTATGCAATTCTAACAAGCTCTGAATAATTAATGCATTGAATTTTTTTTGTTTCTCCTATGCCAGAATGATTTTGTCATTATCTTCTTTGCAACTCCTTATTTCCTCCTTCAAACTCCTCAATGTGTCCGCTAACTCAGAAGAGTGCCCAACACCATGCTACTCATTGGATTCATAGGGAGAATGATTGTAGTCTACCATATTTCTATTCATCTTTGATCTCCTCTTCTTGCAAGGTATATTATGCCAGCTAAACCAAATCATAAACAAACCAACGTACCTTATTATATTTCGGAGAGGATATCTCGTCTACAAGAACGACGAGATTAGCACAATACAGACACACACAGACACATTTACATATATAGATATATAAACATAATCAGATCAACATATAAGAATCTTTTCAGCCATTATCCAGTTATCAATGCATGACTATGATGTCCACATATGATGAATTCATGCATGATGACCATCATCTATTCAAAGTATGCATAACAACATATAAAAAATGAGACACATAATCAATGCACGACTGACATACACTCACAACAAATACATTCAAAAAAGACACCATAATCTTTCACATGGTGACACCACTACAATCATGACCAATGAAATTCATACATAACAAGCACATATATCTAAATCACAAGGAATTATATTAAATTGACATGTACATATGAAAACACATTCATCTAAGGGGAACATAAACCAAACATCACCCAAGGAGAAAAAAACCATGATCTGATAACACTCTGTAACATCCTCCTTCCTTATTTACCCAAGTAACCACCAACTAGGATAAAAATGTGACGAACAGTTACTATGATATGATTCAACTCCCTATAAATCCTTTAAGGAAGTGGAACCGATAGAACACAACCAAACTGACCTTCTACACATCCAACAAAACCCCAGGAGCCATCCAACCCATCTTGGTGACAAACCCATGAGAGAAACTAACATTTTGTTGAGTCAAAGCCTCAGTAACTCCATGGAAATGGGAATTCATCAAGATTAGAACCTCCAATATCTCCCACATCAAGGCATGCCTGCAACTAGGGACTTTTCCAAGTAGTTTTGTGCTAGCGACCCTAGACTTTGAGCCAGTTTTTCAGTGTCGAGACTCAAGCCATTGCCCGTAACTCCATGAAACTTACATAAATGAAAAGTAACATAAAAAAAATGATAAAAATGCAAATAATTGAACAATTACTTGAATGTACCCTTACTAGCCATGACAAACATTTCGTCAAACATGTCACAAATATTTATTATAAAGGTTAAAATAACATACTTGAGCATAGGGGTTTCACAATTATCTGAGAATCACTAAGAGCCATTGATTCCTCATCATAATAACCGCATTACCATATATTAATCCATATAGTCAATGTACATTAAGTTGTTAACCAAAAAATGGTGAGATCCATACATTATCATTTTCATAAAACTCACTCCTAACCAACATATAACCAACAGAAAAATCAAGGATATAAGAACCATATAAGCCACATATAAACAAGTATATTTAGACTTAAAATACCAAGGAGCAAGAGCTCTTATTGATGATTTCATATGTTGACTAGGTATTGGACTTCCACAAACCACTAAACCATGGACTAGGCTGAACCAAATCTTTCTTTCAACTAGTGACCCCCATGCCATATTCCAAGCATGAATGTGAGGTCTCATAGAAAAAATAAATCAAAATCAAAACAAGGGTTCCATAGGCCAAACCACCTCAAACCTTAATTGTTGATTCCACCTCATGGTTGAACATCACTAACCATGACAATATTGGTCTCTCCCCAAGATGTCCAGGGCTCTGGAGCATTTTTTACAATAAGGAATTCCAGTAACTCAACCCAAAAATGATGTCCAGCTTCCAAATTATTTGTCCTACCAGGGCTTCATGGACCAGTAACTCAACCAAGGAAGGGATTCCAAAGCGTTTTTCTAACCAAGGCTTCAAGGATTAGTAACTCAACCCAACATGTTACATGGATTCCAAAGTGTTTTTCCAACCAAGGCTTTTAGGAACTAATAAACAACCAACAACCATAGTCACAAAAAAACCAACCAAAAAACAAAATTAAAACCTACAACACCATAGTTATCCAAGAAATGGTAAGGCTTGGAAAAACCAATGGCAATATAGGAAATCGTCCATGCCAATGACATATCATATCCAAATAACCACACACTACTATAAAATCACTAATTATTTACTAAAAAAATGACTAAAAATTTCATACAAATGACCATTTTTGAATCAGTGACCACTAGTAGCTAATTTACAATATCTTATAATGTGACCAAGTTTTAGTCATTTTTAGCTTAGTCATTAATTGATTGTCTCCATTTTATCATCTAGTAGTATATTTAGTCATAAATTTGGTCATTAATTTAGTAATTTATTTAGTAATTAATTTCCACAATTAATGATCAAATATACAACAAAATATATTACTATATGATCACCTGAGAAAAAAAATTAATGACCAAAGAAATATGACCAAAATTTTGGTCGTGTTATAAGATACTGTAAATTAGATACTAATAGTTATATATGTGCAAATTTTAGTCATTTTTTGAAACCAAGTAATAACCAAAGAAATATGACTAATTTTTGGTCATGTTATAAGATTATGTAAATTAGCTATTATAGTCATATATATACAAAATTTAGTCATCGTTTTTAATCACAGATTTATCATTTGCAGTAGTTTTTTTTTTTTTTTTAGTTTCATATTCATTATATAAACGACTAATTTAGTAGCTTATAATCATTTCATTTACTTCATTAAAATTTATTATAAATGATTAATTTATCCATATATTCATTTTATTTATGTTCATCATTAATAAATATAAACTATTAATTCAGTAGTTTTAGATTGATTTTATGTGTTCATTATTAATCAACATAAATTAATTAGTATGATTTTGCAACCAAATTTTAAAAATGTCATACAATGTGCATGTTCATCTAATATAAAAACACAAAGTTGCATATGTTAATTAAAAATACTAAACAATATCAAGTGAAACTATAAATAATTTAAACCACATAATTATTTTATATGAAATGTCAAAAACTTACAATATCAATTTCCAACTTAATATTGGTTGGACTACAATTTACACATGAAATGATGTTTCATCACTTCAAAACATTATCATTGTGTTTCCAAGGGATTGCGTGTGAATTCAACAACTCTAAATACTTGACTATCAATCTCTAGGTGTGTGTCTTATGCAGGATATTGGCTCTAAGTTTGTCAGTAGAGTGGTTCTCTTCTCCCTATCTCTCTTTTTGCATTTGTCTCTCTAGTGTTATTGCTCTCCTCTTTCTTCAATTATTGCCTCTTACCATCAATACTCAATTTATATTCTGAAAACAAAAGAATATACAATGAAAATTGTAAGACATTAAAGACAATGAATGTTGGGTGCAGGAATTACACTTAAGCAAACTCCTCAACACTTAATTTATCAACCCGAGGGATTCGTAAACTTAGATATGAAGCACATGCAATGCCAGAGATGGTATGAATCTTCCTAATGTAAATCCTTACTTTCTTTAAAGGAAAGATTGCAGAATCAAATCAAAAGAGAAGAAGGGAACTTGAACCATCAAAAATAATCTAAGACTGGAATGAGGAAGTATGCATTTGAAAAAGAGAATTAAAGATAAAAGGAAATCACTCCCACTAATGGTTGTTTAATCTACTGAGTGTGTGTTTTCCCTTAGCAGAGACACTTTAGCAGACTCATTAGATGGGCCCTTAAACTTGCTTCCTTAGAGATTTCCTTCTTGCATTAATATGTCCTGCAGTAGTGGTTGCACTAGTGCAGGATCAAAGATTTATGTAGAAGGTATAATTAGTGTCTTTACTGAAAGCTTTTTACTTCATGGAAGGGCTCGAACTTTTTAAGTTTCAGAGCACTCAGGTCTTGTGATAGGAAACTGGTTCTTGCACCGAATCAGAGCTTCCTGCACTTAGCATTTAATTCTTAAAATGAGTGTTTAATTATTTCAAGTGTTAGTTTTCTATCGAATAAAATTGCACACATAAAAGTGAATGTTTCGGATCTTAACAAAATGCATAAATAAAGAAACAATAATTTATCCTTTCATAAACATTTAAAGAAAGAAAGAAGATTGCGGAAAGTAAATTAAGAAAACTTGTTGCATCACACCAACGTGCACTGGTGCAGGTTCATTTCTCCTGCTTGGACCAGGAGGAAAAACCCATTAAACATAATTGCAGGAAAAGAAAATATCACACCAAGGTGTATTGGTGCAGGTTTGTTTCTCATGCTTGTACCAGGCAGAGGAAAGCCAATCTAAAATCAAGTGCAGGAAAGTAAATTGTAGTGAAATAAAATGTATCTAATTCACACAATGGATCTGTTTTCACTCAGACGGGAATACATGTGCTGAAAGTTAAATCACACTTTGATAATATAAACACACATTACAAGAACAAAAAATGGGGTAAACATGCTGGGTTGTCTGGGCTCTAGCCAACCAGTGCATTTCCCTTTCAAGTTAAAATGTTGCTCAGTAAATTAATCGATTCAAAAACTTAAAGACAGAAACACAATTTCTAAAACATGAGGTGGAAAAACCTTTTATTAATTCATTGAGGCGAATACATGCGTTAATACAATGTCCAGCCCAGATTCGAGCGATAACAAAACAACCTGTTACCGCCTATCAAAATTTTCTCTAAAAACTCTGCTCCCCAAAGACTCCCCAGGTCCTATTTAAACTTTACATTATATAGATATATTGGACGAAATTAAAAACAGATCGTTCAACTGATTCATAACAAAATGTAGAATTTAGTTTCGACCTTCAAAATAAGACACTTTTGCAAAACTATCCGTAGCTAACCAGCTTTCGCCCTTCATGGATTGGTCTCGGCTCCCTTTGAATCATTCTTTATCTTGGCTGAAGTGGCTCAAGATGAGGGAGTGATCGAGGAGGTTCGGATCTGCTGCGAATATCTGTTGTGCTGGCAATGGTGCAAGATCTGATCCTGCACTAAGATCAATGGTCACGGTAAGCACTGTAACTATTAAATAACCATTGGAGATATCGATAAGTTACAAAAGTGATTTAAAAGTAATAAATCATGTAATAAATATTTAATTAATGCTAAATTGAATTAAAACATGAATAATAAAGGTATATACAAAATATGTCACCGTGCTTGGACTGGTGCAAGATGAGGATGCATAAAGGAGGTGAAACAAAGGTAAATGGTTACGATTTAGGAAGGGAAAAATGGTAAAAAGAGAGAAAATTAGGGGCTAACATCCTCCCATCCCTAAGCTGTTGTGTGTCCTCACACAAATCTTTACCTCTGCAAGAAACCTTCAAAAATTTGAGCGTTCCAACTCACTCCTGCTCTGGCATACTATCATCAGTCTGCAATGTTTCAGACTTCTTCTTTTTGATGTTCTTCAATTTCTTCGTCACCTTTTTAAGTCTTCTGAAACATTGAAAAGCACGGTACTTACATACCATGACTTCTCCTTTCTTTTTCTAGATCTCTGCCATGAATTCTTCTTTATTCTATTCTTTTTCCTCCTGCGCTTTAGCTACGAGATGCTCTAATTTCTGCACTTGAAGCTCTAGCTCAACTATATGAGCAGCAGGAGCTACTGAGTATTCTTCCTTTTCTGTCCTGATAGGGGCTGTATTTTCTTCAAGGACTTCAGTATCCCTCATGACTTCAGTAAATACTTCTTCCTCTTCTGGTTCTTCTTCTTCTTCTTGCTCTTCCGGTTCTTCTTCTTCTTCTTGCTCTTCTGATTCTTCTTCTTCTTGTATTTCTTCCTGTTCTTCATCTTCTTGCACTTCTTCTGGTTCTTCTTCTTCTTATTTCTCTTTTGGTTCTTCTTCTTCTTGCACTTCCTTCAGTTCTTCTTCTTCTTCTTTCTCTTCCAGTTCTTCTTCTTGTAACATTGGTTCTTCATTCTTTTTCGAGGCCTTAATAAAATTGGACAACAGAGTGTCATCTTCAATTTCCACAGATTTTGTTGCATCCACAAGGATTGACAACAAATCATCTTCTTCGGGGGTATGTTCATGTACTGGTGGCGTCGGAAGAGTTTCTTCAATAGGTGTACCCGCTATCTTCTGTTTCTTTAGAGATGGGCCCTATTTTTTTTTTTATTTCCCGAGTTGTTTCCTTTTTGCACTGGTGCAAACTTCTCTTTATACTTGGACCCTTGCTTGTACTGGCGGGGGTCTCTGTTTTATTTTCAGCAGCTATCTTCTTTCTTGAAGACGAATTTTTATCTAGCTGCTTCAACAATGCCTTCCAGGTCATGCCCTTAATTTCCAATTGTTTCTAGACCAAGATTTTTATCAGGCTGTGGCGATATAATTTCTTATCGGCCTGGTCTTCCCGTGCGCCCTGCACACTCTTGGCCATCTTTTCTAAACTATTAAGCAAAAAATAAGTGAAATACATCCTCCACCAGACTGTCGGCCAGGTTCGAAGTGTTGCAACATCCTAAAATGATACACAAAGGTGAGGGAGTACCTTCCCTCACAAGTCACAAATTTCTTAAGGATAAAAAGGAGGTCCTGCCACTATCCTGGTAGGGCGCTATGTGAATCTCCTTTCTTCCAGTCTACCTTCATGTCCTTATCAATGAAAAAATGCTGCCAGTGATTCCTCTTGTGCTTCTGATTTTTAAAGTACTGCACACCAATGTTTTGCAAGCCCGTCGCTGTTGTTATCGATTTTTCCATGACTTCAAATTTTAGGGACCCAATATTTACACTGTTGTTTTTAAAACTCTTTGCAAACTATAGGGCCACTTCACTGTTGTTCTCGTCAAATTTCTGCAAAAACTAGAGAAAGCGTGAGTCTCGCAATAGTGCAATACTATTGCAAAACTCAGCGGTCTGATCTACCTCACTGAGGGACGAAGGTTCACATCGAACATGTGGCATCTCTGCTTAACAGTTATGAATAGTCCAAAAATTACATGCAATACTAGAAAATATGTCTCTTTATACATAGGGATCCAACCATCCACCATCCCTTCTGTCTTATCACCAATCCATCCCACCAAAATAGCCGTGGATGTGCGACATGTTTAGAATCGTGTGGGATTGGTACTTGTGGCGGCGTTTTTAACGGCTAAGTGAGGTAATCATTATAAATGAAGGACGTTTAGGATCATGGCAGAAAGGGTAATTATATCCAAGAAATGGTTAAACATTTCTGCACTCCTTCATAATTCAAAAAATAACTTTAGCATTTATTAAAAAAAATTTCTTGATTCTTAACTAAAAACACCTTGTACTTTAAAAAAATTTCTCCTAGTTAATATGATAGCACAAGTACTCCTTAAATAAGTGAAAAAGGCTTCTTGTAAACTTTCATGATGACCACTTTCCTATGAAATATACTTATGAAAAGAACAAATTGTACTCTGCTTCTATCAAGGTGCATGCTTGCACTGATATGTTAACATCGCTTACTATGATGTTTTTCTGGACTTCTAACATGGCTTCCTCAACTGATACTGGAAATTTTCTTCGCCCTTTCTTGATGCTTCAAGGCATCTTTTTTCTCTTTTTGTATGAGATACTGCAATCAAATCATGAGGGAACAAAGAAGTGGGAAAGGGGAAAATTTCAGAATGGGAAGGAATTTTGTTATAGGGATTACAGGAATAGTACCAAAGAGGGGATAAACAAAAGTGGGATAGGGAAAAAAATTCAAGGATAAAGTGGGATTTTTACAAAGCGGGTAGGGTAAATTCAGAAGAATGTGGGAAGGTTAATCATTCTGGGATTTAAAGAAAAAAACTCAAGGAATATTACAAAATGGGATATGAAGAAAGGGAAAAAAATTTCTGGAAGGTCTGCCTGCACTGGTGCAAGAAAAAAATAACTGCAGCGAGAATTAAGTGTTACTTGAATAAAAATATCCATGCTAATTACCCCAATGTATAAAGGTTGGTCCTGTTGAATCTGCTTTTACTCGGTGGTTGCTAGCATATCTAAATATTAAGCAACATTCTCTTTTTATTAGAAATTTTTGATCTTCCTACCAGCAAGTTGGTTTTCAAGTTGACCCTTCTGCAATCATGCCAACGAACTGATTTTCACAATTACACGAAAATATTTTTTCTTTACTTTTTTTTTTTTTATTAAATTTATTTTTTTTTCTTTGAGAAGAAGAAGAATTCATGTTTTCAAAAGGTTGGTATTACCATTTACCACTACCGTCCCAAATTTCTTTTGGACTTGCTGTGTAAAATCTTTCTTGGCAAGTGCTGAAAATACTTCTTTAATCTATGTCCATTTACCAAGAATACTAAATTTTGTCAATCAATAGTTTTAACTTCTACTGCTCCATTTTCAAATACTCAGATCACTTCATAAGGTCCCATCCAACGTTTATGGAACTTTCCTTTAAAAATTTTAAATCTAGAATCATAAAGGAGTACCCAATCACCTGGTTGGAATTGCTTTTTCTGAATAGACTTGTCATGCCACCTTTTTCATTGCTGCTGAATTAGGATGTTCTGTTGAACAACATCTCTACTAAATTCATCTAACTCATTTAATTGGAGAAGATGTTGTTTTTGTGCCTCAGAGAGATCTATTCTTAACTGAACTACAGTTCTAAAGGTTTTGATCTGGAATTCAATTGGTAACAGAAAGTGTTTTCCATATACCAACTCTTATGGTGTATGTCTCGTGCTATTTCTTCAAGTGGTTCTATATGCCCACAAAGCTTTTGGTAATATTTCAACCCAGTATTTCCGATGCATATTGACTGTCTTTGTAAGAATGGACTCGATCACTTTGTTTGTAGATTCCACCTGGCCCTTTGCTTGCGAGTGATACGGTGCGGATTTCCTATGCCAGATCTTGTATTGCTCCATCACACCCTGTACCAGATTAGAAATAAATTGTGGGCCATTGTCAGAAACAATTTCTCTAGGCACACCAAATCTAGTAAAGATTTCAGTAAAAATAAAATCAACAACAAATTTTTCTGTAGCAAAAGAAATAGCTTTAGCTTATACCCATTTTGTAACGAAATCTGTACAAACCAAAATATGCTTTTTACTTAAGGATGTTGGATTTATTGGCCATATAAAATCAATAGCCCATTTTTCAAATGGTGCAATCATAACTTGGGGGCATAAATGAATTTCATTGGTTTGATTAGGCTGGCCCATTCGTTGACAGCTATCACATCGCCTAACATACTATTTGGCATCCTTAAACAAGGAAGACCAAAAGTAACCAGCATGTAATACTTTATATGCAGTCTGATTATCAGCTAACTGGCCTCCACAAGGTTCATCATGAGAAAATTTCAATATGTCAAACACTTCCTCCTCTCTTACACATCTACGGATAATCAGATCTGGACCAGTGTAAAAGGGATCTCCTTGAATCCAGGAATATGCAACACTTTTCTGAATAATATTCCACTTTTCACGAGCGGACAAGTGAGGTGTTGTTTTTCAAGTGACCAAATAATTAGCAATATTAGCAAACCATGGAAAATCTGTTGACATAGAAAAAATATGTTCATATGGAAAATCATCATTAACAAGAGTTGCTTCACCAGGATTATCTAATCTAGAAAGAAAATCTGCTACAACATTAGATTTCCTTGGTCTATCAACAATAGTAACATTAAACTCCTGCAACAATAGCAACTACCTAGTCACTCTACTGCTTTTCAATGGTTTTTTCATCAAGTATTTAATCGCGGAATGATCAGCATGTACAAATGCTTCCTATCCTGTGATATAGTGCCTGAACTTATTAATTGCAAAAAATCACAGCTAAAAACTCTTTCTCTATAATTGTATAGTTCAATTCAACGGAAGACAAATTATTACTAATATAATAAATAGCATAGTATTTCTTATTTTCCTCTTGTCCTAAAGCTGCACCAATAGCCAAATCTGAAGCATCAGAGGAAATGTGAAAAGGAAGGGACCAGTTTCGACCTCGCAAAACTGGTGCCTGCACCTACTTTTCCTTCAATGTTTCAAAAAAAATTTGGCAAGCCGTGGACCAAGAAAATTCACTATCCTTAGCTAGAAGTCAGAAAAGAGGAGTAGCTATCTTCGAAAAATTTTCAATGAATCTTCTATAGTAACTAGCATGTCCTAAAAAACCTCCTACTTCCCTTTGAGTTTTGGGTGCAGGAAGATGTAAAATGATTTCAATCTTTTCCGGATCAACCTAGATACCTTTGTCAGAAATCAAATGGCCAAGTAACACTCCCTCTTTACACATTAATCTACATTTCTTGTCACTCAAAGCGAGATGGGCTTCTTGACAATGAAGAAGTACTTTCTCCAGATTTTTGAGAGCTTCCTGAAAAGAATCACCAAACACAGAAAAGTCATCCATATAAATTTCTATAATTTCTATATCAGAAAAAATAGCCAAGACTTCCCTTTGAAAGGTAGTCGGGGCATTACATAAACCAAAGGGAAGCACTTTATAAGAAAATGTCCCCCATGGACATGTAAAAGTAGTTTTATCCTGATCTTCAGGTGAAATCTGTATCTGGTTATAACCACTGAAGCCATCCAAAATGGAGAAATATTTCTTTCCTGCAAGGGTATCAAGCACCTGATCAATGAAAGGGAGAGGGAAGTAATCTTTAAGAGTGGCTTTATTCAATTCTTGATAATCACTGCAAATATGCCATCTTCCATCTTTCTTAGGTACTAGCACTAATGGGGAGACCCACTGACTGTCGAAAATAGGATAGATAAAACTGGCATCTAAGAGTTTTTGTACTTCTTCCTTCACAATATCTCTTAGAGTTGGATTCATTCACCTTTGGGGTTGTCGAACTATTCAGGTTCCTTCCTGAATATAGATATTATGTATACAAGTTTCAGGAGGGATACCCTTCATATCTTCATAGCCCCAAGAAAAGGAACTAAGATGGTTTTGGAACAAATTCACAAGCTGCTCCTACTGAGATGAGCCCAAATCTGAACTGATATGCAAGGATTTACCAAGGCTAATCTCAACAAGAGTGGTATTGGGCTCAGGAGTACTCAAGGGAGTGTTCAAACGCAGTGGTACAGAAGAATGAGAATCATGATATTCTTGAAAATCTAGGCTTAAAATTTGGCTCAAAGGCTTAAAATTAGGCATAGTGTCTAGATTATTCAAAAAATCTTGAATCTCATCTTCTTGTGAAGAACTGGTATAATGATGGATAAAGGAAATAGACAGAGTCTCTTTGTCATTGCTTTGATCTAACCATAAAGTATCGTGAAGGTCCTGAATGGATCTGGCAAGGGGGTATAAGGTAACTTTCTTCCTAGAATCTCCATGTGAAATACACATATCACCGGAATGACATCCAATATATGCATCAGCCGTAGCAAGCCATGGTCGACCCAAGATTAGGGGATGTCCTCCTACTGGGTTCTTTGGCTGAAGCACAATGAAATAAGCAGGATATTCCCAAGAATCTAATGAGATGATCACATCGTCCAATACTCCTTCTGGCTTAATTTTAGATCTATCTGCTAATTCAAGCACAGTGGGAGTAGGGCGAAGATGAGATAACCGAAGTTGATCCATGGTTTTCTTAGTTATGACAATAGTGGCTACCCCCGAGTCTATAAGAACATTAGAGACAAGGAAATTACCAATCTGAACTGAGACAATAGGGTTTCCAGGATCAGTATATTTTTCCATAGACACACATCCGGTCATCAACTCTACTGCCCTACCAACAAATTGAATGTTTTGGGGTTCCAATCTCTTCCTCCCGTGTTTCTTGAGACAAATTTCCTTAATAATATTGGTACAAATGGGGATCTCTTTGATGGCTTGAAGCAAAAGTATCTTAATGAAAATATTTCGAAGCTTAGATGCCAAACTAGTCTTAGAAATAGGCTCACTTCTTTCCATTACTAGCCTCTCTGGGAAGGGAGGCTGGTTGGAAGAATATGGAAAGGAATTAGAGGGTAAGGGCTGCTTAGTGATAGCTTTCGGAGAATTTTTAAGAGTTTCCTCTTCTCATTTCTCTTCAATGATCACCATAGGTTGTTTCTGATTTTCTGATGTTACAGTCCTTCTCAATCTTAATTGAATATCATGAACCCCAACTGGAATAGACTGGTATTCGAATGATAAAGGTGGGTTTGTTACATAGATTATTTTCCTTGCTTTATTATTATTAGGAGTTGGCATAGGTTGAGCAAGCAACTGAGGAGGTCGAAAGGGTGGAGGTAAAGGAAATGGTGGAGTGGACTGTCTTGGAAGTTGAGGCATTGAATAGGGTGCATGTGTAGATGGATATGACTGCATAGGTGGCTGGTAGGAATATGGAGAATGAGTTGGCCCTCTCCAACCTTGTTGCCATGGTTGAGAAGGTTGCCCATGCTGATATTGATTCCCATAATGCCACCACTGATGAGAGTTAGGATAAGAATATGCATGTGAATTATAACCAAAATAGTGGGGAGAAAATTTAGAAGCCATACCTGTACCTACCTAAGGCCAATTCCTTCTTGCTCCCATAGCATTCAAGTATTCAGCTTCAGGCTGTCCCCCTGTAAATACAACTTTAAGTCCTAGTATAGAGGGACATTTTTCTGTGATATGGTCTTCTGCACAAATAGCACACTTATTAGTTTCTTTCAAATTAAGAGGACACTCTTTAGGAGGATGCTTGTCTCTACATTTAGGACAAAAAATACATAATGACTCTTGTTCCTTCATGAGTTTCTGCTGAAATTTTAAGGAGTCTAACTGTTTGGTAACAGTGTTCATTATATCAATTTTCATGTTTTCCATTTTATTTTCTAGTCCAATAATCATAGCATCAGTAGATTCAATTTTTCTATTTGTATTTCGAGTTCCTCTACCGGATCTATACTAGTTTATTGAAAATTTCCTGCATAATTCACAAATTTGATCAAAAGTTTGCTAAGAAATATCACCTTGTCCTAAAAGATTCAAATTATTTCAGGCATTATCAGTAAGTCCTCTTAAGAACAAGGTTATAATAGTGTTGGGATCAACCTTAAGTTTTTACCTTTGTAAAATATACAGAAATCTTTCCAAATAATATTCAAGAATTTCATCATCATCTTGTATGATTGTAAAAATTTCATCCTGCATGTCCCGAGTTTTGCAATATTCTTGATATTTAGACAAAAACACTCTCTTCATCTGATCCCAAGAGGTTATAGTGTTTCCTCCTAACCCCATAAACTAGCGTAGAGCTGAGTCCTTGAGGGTAGTAGGAAATAGTCTTAACTTCTGAGCTTCAGTTGCATAATCATAACTTCTACACAGAATATAAAACTCAAATAGAAAAGTGTCAGGATCTTCATGAAATTTACCATGGAAATGAGGGAGAGCTGATGGTGGCATATTCTTCATTTGCCCCACAATATCAGGATCCACAATTAGAAACACAAAAGTGGATTGTTCTTCACTTACCTAGTCGTCACCAATCCCTTCCAAATGATCTTCTTGGTCCACCATTGTTCCCCTTTTACTTGTACCGCTCTCCACAGGCTGATCCACACCTGAGCTGTTATCATAAGAATCCAGGTGGATTATTCCTACGTGATGGGTTTGAATTGGATTGGGCTTCCTGCTTACAGAAGGAGACATAATATGAAAACTGTTTTCAGAATTATTTTGGCCCTTAGTGCGCTACGACCCCTTACCTTTTCTAGGCATTCATTTCAAAAAAAAAATAACAGACAAATTCTAAAAAATGCTATCAGAAATCAAATAACACCAGTAAAATTCCATCAAAGAAACAACACTGCAAAAATAAAGAAAAATTACCTCTTTATATAATCAGAAAAATCTTACCAATTCAAATCGCCTCCCCGACAATGGCGCCAAAATGTTGGGTGCAGGAATTACACTTAAGAAAACTCCTCAACACTTAATTTGTCAACGTGGGGGATTTGTAAACTTAGAGACAAAGCACAGGAAATGCCAGAGATGGTATGAATATTCCTAATGTAAATCCATACTTTCTTTAAAGGAAATATTGCATAATCAAACCAAAAGAGAAGAAGGCAACTTGAACCATCAAAAATAATCTAAGACTAGAATGAGGAAGTATGCATTTGAAAAACCGAATTAAAGATAAATGGAAATCACTCCCACTAATGGTTGTTTAATCTACTGAGTGTGTGTTTTCCCTTAGCAGAGACACTTTAGCAGTCTCATTAAATGGGCCCTTAAACTTGCTTCCTTAGAGATTTCCTAATCTGTCCTGTAGTAGTGCTTGCACTAGTGCAGGATCAGAGATTTATGTAGAAGGTATAAATAGTGTCTTTACTAAAGGATTTTCACTTCATGCAAGGGCTCAAACTTTTCAAGGTTTAGAGCACTCAGATATTGTGACAAGAAACTGGTTCTTGCACCAGATCAGAGCTTCCTGCACTTAGCATTTAATCCTTAAAATGAGTGTTCAATTATTGCAAGTGCTAGTTTTCTACCAAATCAAATTGCACACATAAAAGTGAATGTTTATGATCTTACCAAAATGTAGAAATGAAGATAAATTTATTTATCATGTCATAAACATTTAAAGAAATAAAGAAGATTGCAGAAAGTAGATTAAGAAAAATTGTTGCATCACACCAACGTGCACTGGTGCAGGTTCATTTCTCATGTTTGTACTAGGAATAAAAACCAATTAAACAGAATTGCAGCAAAAGAAAACATCACACCAACATGCACTGGTGCAGGTTTGTTTCTCCTGCTTCTACCAGGTGGAGGAAAGCCAATTTGAAATGAAGTGCAGGAAAGTAAATTGTAGGGAAAGAAAATGTATCTACTTCACACAACGGATATGTTTTCACTCAGACAGGAATACATGTGCTGAAATTTAAATCACACTTTGATAATATAAACACAAATTACAAGAACTAAAAATGGGGTAAACGTGTTGGGTTGGCTGGGACCTAGCCAAACAACGTGTTTCCCTTTTAATTTAAAATGTTGCTCAGTAAATTAATCGATTCAACAACTTAAAGACAGAAACACAATTTCTAAAACATGAGGCAAAAAAACCTTTTATTAATTCATTGAGGCGAATACATGCGTTAATACAATGTCTAGCCCATATTCGAGCGATAACAAAACAACCTGTTATGACCTATCAAACTTTTCATTAAAAACTCTGCTCCCCAAAGACTCCCCAGGTCCTATTTACACTTTACATTATATAGATCTGTTGGCCGAAGGCAAAAACAGATCGTTCAACTAATTCATAACAAAATGCAGAATTTAGTTTCAGCCTTCAAAATAAGACGGTTTTGCAAAACTGGCCATAGCTAAACAGCTTTCACCCTTCACGGATTGGTCTCGACTGCCTTTGAATCATTCGCTGTCATGGCTGAAGCGGCTCAAGATGAGGTGGTGATTGAGAAGGTTCAGATCTGCTACGAAGATCTGTTGTGCTAGCAATGGTGCAAGATCTGATCCTACACTAAGATCAGTGGTCACGGTAAGCACTCTAACTATCAAATAACCATTGGAGATATCGAAAAGTTACAAAAGTGATTTAAAAGTAAGAAATCATGTAATAAATATTTAATTAATGCTAAATTGAATTAAAACATGAAGAATAAAGGTTTATACAAAATATGTCACCGTGCTTGGACTGGTGCAAGATGAGGGTGCATAAAGGAGGTCAAACAGAGGTAAATGGTTATGATTTAGGAAGGGGAAAATGGTAAAAAGAGAGAAAATTAGGGGGCTAACAATGAACACTATAATATAAACTAAAGTAGACTCTAAATAATTTATACGGCATATACCTCAACATCAGCAATGTCAATGCCATTTTCCTGATACAAGCAAGAAGCTCGAACAAGTTTTCTTCATTTGGGTGATAGTGGAAACTATGTGGCGAGATGACATGTATCAACACAACAAATAAAATTTCACCATTAAAAAAATACCATAGTAACTTATTATTCATCCTTTAGGGAAATATTAGGCACAATCATTTCAACTAAGTTACATGTTAAAAATCTCAAACTGTAGATAACTTGTGAAAACAAATAATATGAGGTGTGATGTTTATCCTTGACGTTTTATTCGCAACAACATTTCATTTTTCTGCACATGAACTTGGTCAAGTATATGAAAAACATGTGCTCAAATCACAACATGAAAGTAAATATTTCTGATAGTCATGATAATTTATTAACACAAATAGCTAAAAGGATTCCAATCAATATCGTGTAATACTAATTTCAACTTCAAGATTTGGTTCTTGTTTAAATGGACACGATACCAAGAATTTTCAATTTCATAGTTAAAAGACAACATAAAATTAAAAGAAACATTCAAAATACAATCAAATACCAAAGAGAGTATGTCATGGGATGGACATTGCAATTATAAAAAATATTTTTACCCATCCAGTGATGTCTTGTTTGGCATTGCTAAAACATTTTCTTTCTGAAAATAACCATGAGGTGACATAATCACAACATTAAAAGCCACAGGAATCCCTAATAGAAACATTTCCAAAGTCGATGGCTAAGGTCCCTGAAGGATCTCTAATAGCAAATGAATCATATCGAAGACATGCTCTGCATTTTCTCTCCATCATTTTTCCAGTCACATTTCCTGTAACCTACCCACAACAAAGTCAAGTAACAATCAAGCGAAGGAATTTACACTTGTTTCTATATTTTATAACTATAAAATTTGAATATTTTTTTTTTAAGAATGTATTAATTCATATTTAAAGCCATTCTAGCATATGAAAAGGTATCAATCAAGTAGGACATCAAAAAAATCGACCTCAATGAGGTCCTCAAACAATTTATACAATATAAATATTTTTCTTACTATGATAAGTAGAAAAAAGAACATATCTGCAAAATAAAAATCCACATATTACTTATTTTCAAAATTTGTATATGGTGTATTCTTAGGAATATTTTTAAGATGGTCCTTCGCCTTTACCAAAGAAAATTGTCTCTTGGTAAAACTTAGTGTCCTTTCATTCAACGTCAATTTCTACAAGATAAATGTCCCACATTATTCTTTACCATTTATCAACATGCTACATATGATAAATTGAAAGTCACATAAAACTAAGAGAAAACCATTTTCTAACCAAAACAAAGATATAGTCCCTCTAATAAAACTTCATTCTAATATGCTCAGATGAAAAAAGAGCAGACCAATTTTTATGCTTGGATTTACATGTTTTTGTTATGAAAGTGCTCAAGCTTCAGGAACCAAAAAATGTGAGGGAAGTTGTAAATGTGAAAAAAATAAGTTGACTTTTGTATACTTCTTCAAAATTACATGAATGATTTCATCTTCATATGTGGTAAATCTCATAATAATAAATGGTCACATTGGATGCAGTAATTAAATGTAAAAACTTGTGGACATGGCATGTATTTTAATAAATTGCATTCTAATGACCGCCATGGGCCTCCACAGGTTACAAGTCCTCAATATTTTATTGTGTATGATCAAATAGGGATGGAAAAAATCAGTATGGGCAGTCGTATTTTATATCATGGATATCTTCAAACCAAGGTCATCATCTTAATGAACCTAGGTTTTGACAAGCTAAACCTGGATCTAGTCCTCACCTAGTGTCATTCCATCATACTTTTTCAAGGCTCAAGAGGACATAATCGTTTCTTTTGAGGTTATAGATAAAGTTTATCCAAATAAAATGGATCGTTGGGTTACAAGAGATATGGATAATTTAAATGATAATAATCATATGTTTTTTTCCCAAGATTCAAATAGGGATACATTTTGCATATTTTACTAAATGGCAAAATGAGAGAAATAATCCATGAGGAGCATCTGTTAGTCATTGTGATCAGGTAAATACTCAGAAAATAATACTATTAGGTTCAAATCAAATATGGTGTCAATTGTTGTAGCTCCTCAGTTGTTGGTAGTTTGAATCAAAAAATGAAAAATAACTTTGTTGGTGTTTACACACACAAACTTACACTTCTAGAGGATCAAGTTCTAGTTGGATGCGAAGACCAATAGGATTTCAGTGCCCATGAAATAATGAAAAAGATATTTTTGTACATGCCCATGATAAGGTCCATGGTGAGGATATACACTATGGAGACATTGGGGCATCTAATGAGAAAGTATATACCATAGGGAGGAATCATTCAATATTAGAGAAGGCACATGGGCTTATTAAAATTTGTGCCATCAGCCATAGTGTGAATAATACAAATAGATATGTGGAAGATCCAAGTATCAACCTCAACTTTTAAACAAATAAATATGTCAAGTTTTCACTCTCCGTTTCAAAAAATACTTTCAGGAATTTTTTTTTTAGCTTAAAAATGATCCTAAACTAATATTTCTAAGTGACTGAGAGGAAGAAAATGAGGATGATGAAAGCATTGGTTACTCTCTTGTTTTGGATTTTCTGGTTTGTATATTTTCTATTTTTCATACTTTGGGTGAATATATATAGTGCCATTCAATTCTTGTGGATATTTGTAGGAGGAATCACAATCTTATTTAAATTCCATTACCTTACGATACGAGTTGTGAGGAAGAATCTAATTTCACACTAATTTTAATCTATAATGATATGGTAATGGCATTTTCATGTGTCTAATTCATTGCAAGTAAATTGGAAAACTGTGTAATTTGATGCTTGAGTAAAACTATAATTCCATTGGTACTCTATTTCCCTTCTAAATTTATTAATTTTTCCTCTTCTAACAATTCTTTAGTAACAAGTTGTAGATGTTCATCAAAGGATCCAACTTCATGCAACCTTTTCATGTCTCCCAAAATCTGAACCATTTTAGTTGTGCCTCAAAACCAATCCTAACAAAATTAATCACTATGAAGGTCTTAAGAAGCTTTCATAACAAAAATTCTTATAACAGTGGGAAGCAACAAAGTGCTCCAAATTCCAACTTTCTTAATAACAAAATCAATAGAAAGTAATAAGGACATTCCCTTGTATATAATTGTAATACTCTATCTTGTTGAATGAAACTCCTTACTATTGAATTGGTCCAACATTTTAATCCACTTTCTCTACCTACCCTTGTAAATGGTTCTATGCTTTCTCATCAATGTGAAACCTTATTATACTAAATTTCAACTCAATTCAATATGGAATCCAGGAATTGATAAAGCATTTTAATACACTTTCTCTACTTACCCTTGTAAATGACCCTATTCTCTCATCAATGTCAAATATTTTTCTACTAAATTCCATACATGATGACAATAGTTTTCAACTAAAATTATTTTCTTATTTATAAAAATAAAAATTAATCAACATTTGGTGGTTCCCTCCCTTTGAGTATCCAATAAGATGAATAAAATATGGTCATTAACGACTTTCATCAAAATCAAATTGAAGGTGGAGAAGGTATTTTGCCTAGTTTATTGATGAATCTGATCAATTACAAAGCTTTTGCCCCATGTTTCACCAAAAAACACGTAATACTAGGCCTAATGATGGTAGTTCTTAAAGTAGCAGAAGAAGCAAGCACCCTAAAAGATGAAATACTAAAAAATATCCACCAATTCTTTAACACCAAAGCAGGGGTAAAATTTTTAATAGTACAATGAAGAGAGGTGTATAGTCTTAAGTGGATTTTATTGCAGACACTGTTGTCCACGGATGCCATAGATGGATAAAATTTTCCCTAGCAGTGATAGATGGAGCAATTCAAAAAATCTCTTACAAATCTAATTCAATTGTCCAAGTGGCCTCAGAACCTTGTGATGCTTGTTTTCATAATGGAAAAATACACAAATATGCTTCAATTCAAAAACATTACATACCGTAAAAATAAAACTATAAAATGCTCTCAAAACCACTATACAGAGATTGTTAGTGTATACCTTGAGAACATCTACACAGTGTTATAGTCTTACCAAAATAATGAACTACAAATATGAGCCCATGTAAAGTGATCCACAGTCACCTCCAAAAATTCCCTTGAAGGGTTGTGGAAACTAAATATAAGGGAAAGGACTGTGTCAACGCTATTTCAACATCCAAGTGCAATGAACTCATAATAGTAGCAAAGACGGTTATCTAACTGTCAATTTAATAAATATTGACATTTTTGTCATAGAAACTCTTGTCCCTTAATGAAACCAACCACACCTTGACTTCGATTTGGGTGGAGAATGTCGAGCAATTAAGCCTAGTCATAATCACAACCTAGAAGAAAGAGGTAATAAATATGACTATCAGGGCAGGCTACTAGATCTTATGGTGTATTAGGTTAACCATCGCTTTGATGAGAAAATACAAGAACCTTTGATCAATGTATCTAAGAAGACAAAATATTAGCCCTGTAATTATTAAAGAGGAAAATGCATCCTAAGTCATTGATTTCATGAAATTTGAAATTTAAAACTAGAATTTAGGTGTATCTCAACCTCGAAAACAAGGCTCTTGCACCACTCTTATGTGGATAATCCATTAGTTCGGTGCTTCTGACATGCAACTTGACTAGGCCCTCCAAGGTTTAATATAGCTCCACCATTAATATCTGGATGTGTTCCATTTGTTGTTTGCGGTCCAATTTGCAAAGAATTCCTACGTAAAAGTGTTGTTGGACCTTCATCCCCTACTGGTATAGTTTCAAAACATATGCTTGGAAAAGGAGGCATGGCTACAAAATGTACACTTTCTATTTGAGTAATTACAGGATGATAATCTATATGAGAGGTAGTCAAACAAACACTCGAAGGTAATAGTTTCCAAACCTAGTTTCAAGGAAAAATCATAATGGATGGAACATGACCATCTGAGAATGGGGTTTAGGGGACTTTATGCATTACACCACCAATACTTAGGGGAGGAGGTTCATGAGGGTTTTGATTATCACCACTATTCATCCTTACACTCCCTAAATTATTATAGATAGAAGAAGAAGAATTTTCTCTTGCACTGAAATGAATCTCATGTGTTACTCTTTGTGAATCTATCGATGCACCTCTAGTTGCTTTATAACTCTATTTGGAGCGACACTTGCACCAATGTGGTTTTCCTCCATGATTTATGTTACAGAAGTAAAAAAGATAGTTTTGGAAATGGAAGTTGGATGAAGTAATGTACCAACGTGTAGTGGGTACCACAAGATATCCAACAAAGGTCCCATTCATACAGGTGGGATTATTCCACAATGATTGTGGGTTACTCAATAAAGTAGGAGGATTCCCCACAACCATCCCAGTATTGCTATTGTTGTTAGATAGAGAGTTTGGAGGGATTAAGAAATGAAATTTTGAAGGTGTGTGCACGTAATAAACTTATCCTGTATTTTAACTTTTAAGAAATTACAATAAGGATGCTTATTGGACTGAAGAAAACACCACAAAACCATTAACCATTTACCTGGGATGTAATGAGATATCCAGATTCAAAAAATCCATCGATGGTACCACAAACCTCATCCCCTGCCTACATGTAAATTTATTGAGGAAACAATACTTATATGATAGTTATTTTCATATACATAAAGAAAACTTGGAGAGTATTTTCTTGAATGGGCATTGAATAAACAAGATTTTACTTACCAGGTTATGGACAATAACCATTCCTCCAACTGAAATTCTTGGTGGCAGTTTATCAGATAGATGTTGAGTTTTTCATCTTCAGTTCTGAACAATTTTTGAAGTGAGATACTGGGAAATATTGTTTGGGGAATTTTCAATTGCAGAAGGGTCCATGTGAACCAAAGTTTGGAAAACGTTATGTGCAGGAAATTGAATTGTATGGCTTAGAAGACCTACATGCAAATGGAAGAACTTCTCTACCTTTTTCTTTTGTTGCGCTTCAAGAGGGGTTAGTGTTATGAAGGAAAATCCTCTCTATGGATAGAGAAGATCCCTCTAGCCCTAGGGTGGGTCTAGTAACAAAAGGACACGCTAAAGTGTTTCTTCCTAGTTAATGAATGAACAAAATATATAGTAGATGGACCTACCTTGAATCCAACATTGTTGATGTTACAGAAAGAGTAGTGGCCTCTTGCTCCCACCTTGGAAAATCACAATCCGTTCGCTATCACGCTTAGATACCTGCACATAGGACAAAGAAAAAGAACAACATATAACAGAATAGTTTCATTCAAAGCTATTAGCCAGTCAAAGAGGGCTAAACATATCGCATCAAATAAAAATCATAACACAATAGTAGAACCAAACAGTAGTCATGTATATTAATGAGTAGAAGGAAGAGTACAACCGATGCTTTGACGTCGCAGTCTCCTCCAGCGGGGTTCAGACGAAGTGTGTCTCAACTTTTGGTCAGGGAATTCAGACTCAATCTCTCTCAGAAGTCATCGACTCAAGCTCTCTCAACATAATATTTCTTACACTATCTTCTCTAGCAACTTAGCTATAGTATAATTCTCCTAGTTCATCTATTCAGCCATTCAGCTAGCTTCTACTAAAGGAGATATTTTCATATATAGAGGAAAGAGAGGAGTTTGGGATCCCTACAAAGGTGGAGGGATTCCTATCCTTTAGGAGAGTTCCAAGGGAGGTGGAAACTACTAACTAAAGAAAGGAATCAGTGGTTGTTTTAGTTCAACCACTCCCAATGACTCATCCCCGAGGTGGTTGGAATAGAACCTCTGCTTATATTTTTTAAAAACATTCCATAAATAGCTTGGCGCAAGTGTCTAACTGGTATAGAGCACCACCTGGCGCGGGCTCAGTGTTAAATTTCCTGGACAGCGCGAGGGTGTAATGGGCTATTCATGCCAAGGAAAAAATAGGGATTTTCACAGCTCTGCTTAGAGAAATGTCAACAAGAAGAATGTTTCTTTCATCAAAATGGATGCAAGGATGGTATTTGAAAAGCATGACACTGCTTATTGGTCATAGAAATGACCCTCCAATGTGTGAGTTGGGGATTTCAAGGAGAGTGAAAAAATGTTGTGTAATAGATGCCCCCTAAAGCATGAAGTTTGAGAGAGAGGGAGGGGTGAAATGATTTACGAGAACGTGTTCGAACCAAACATCACTGTCGGAATACCTACAATTACAAATACAACTGATATCTGTGATACATGAATCATGTGGCATGGGTGTAACCATCCATAATAGAATATATAAAAACTGAGATCCGAGGTATGAACACAACCATCCATTAGGAAGGATCAATAAATAGACTCAGCTATGGTTGCAGCCATCCAATCAAGAAAGTCCTGCAATAAGTCATAATATTCCACAAAAATTCGTAGCCTGGAATTTATCAGACAAAATACAAGGTCTAGCACTCCATCTCAACTCAAACAAGTACAATTTCGAGCATGCAAATGCATGAGCTGAAGTCAAACATGCAGGAAAATCGTTTGATTACCAGCCAATGATGAAAGTTGTTAACAAACGTGAGAGAAACCACCAATTATGACGATGGCCCTCAAGGTACAAAAGGTACAATCTACGGAATGTGAAAAATGATCTAACGTCGAACATCTGTAGGATCACTCGATTGAAGGCGAATAATGTGAACCTTGCATCGAATGTGAAAAACCTGCCATTGAGGCATGCAGGCTCCAAGGTACCAGAAGGAAGTCTCTAGATCAAATTCCTGGATAATGAGCTGAAGTCGATAGGAAGTGACCTGGTCAAAGGAGGGCCATAAAGTTTCCCACATCATTGACACGAGACAGAGGAACATGATGAAAGTGGATCAGGACCAACAGGAGATCAGAGGAAGGTTGACAACTGCAGAGGCAAACTTCTCTTGAACATATCAACAGCACGACACTAGATTTGGCAGTATTTGACATCAAAGGATCTAAGGTCGTGATGACGTGGAAAAGAGCAGATGAGAGGTCAAAAGAGATTACCCAAACCCATGAAGGCAAAAATGACGAAATGAGATGTCCCCAACCCAACACAAATGCAAACAAGTGCCATGTTCAAGAGCGACATACTGCCAACATAACTAAAACTTGGTTCCATTTTCCCCCACCATTTATGGTGGGTACCCCAATTATTTTTTTAAAACAAGCTTGAAAGGGATAGCATATGCTTATACTGTAAGTTTGTCCTTCAGAAAAATCCAACCTAGTACATTTTACAAGCCCTAGGAAGGAGGAAATCAAAATAACGTCATGGTGACGAAGTCCGATGTCATCAAGGTTTAATGAGTCTGACAAAGGGAGAACTCGACATATTTTCATGTTGAGAGAGTTTTAAAAGAAAGTAGAAAAGAAAACTCTAGCAGTCCCTTTTCGTAGGTAGTCTCACAGATCTTAAAAGGTAGAAAACTATGTCTAAGAGAACCTCTTAGTTGCGATAGACTAAGGTATTCCTTTTTCGTAAATAATCCATCCTAGCCCGAAAAAGGGTTAAACATATACTGGGTAAATATTGTTTCGCAGCCATTAACGAGTTCAAAATGACAATAATATTGACAATCTTTTCAATTTTAGAGAGTCATAAAAGAGCTGAAAGATGACTCCAATAGTAATTTTTTCGTGTTTTGACCGAGTCCAAAAAAGTACAAAATATAACTCGTTACTTCATCATTGTCGCATGAAAAACCTATTGCTGCACAAGAGACATGTGTAAAACCCATTTCTCGAAAATAATATAATGAAATAATCGAAAAACATGCCTTAAAAGCTAGTTAGGGTTGTGAAAAAGTTATAAAATTCCAAAAGTGGGAAAAATAATTACTTTCACTTTTTACCTCTTGTGGAGCAATAGTTACCCATTTCACTCTGCAATATTGTGGCAACGATAGCGGCCAATCCAGCAGATCAATCACAAATCCATCAACTCCAGGTAAGAGTCAAGATCCCTCTCATCATTTTAAGTCATTTCTTGCTTCCTGCAATTGTCAATTTCAAATTTTGGGGGAGGAAATGAAAAAATTAGGGCTTCACGGTTAGCGCGGGTTTCGGGCACAAAGTCGCATAAACCGCCTTATTTTTAACACTAGGGCACACCCATTGGCGCCACTATTTTGGAAACAGTCGTACCAACGACGCAAACCATTTCTAGCAAAAAATATGCATCAAATACCCCAATTATTTACATATTTAAGGGTTAAAATTGACTATTACCCCTCATATGAATGTGGTTGTAGTTAGAAAGAGGCAAAATGGTAATTGAATGGAAAGAATGGGAACATAGTGAAGAATATGAGCTAGCCATGGAAAAAGAGGGATTCATGGAAGCCCTCAGAAACTATGGTTTGAAAAAATTCTTCCTAACACCATGTCTCCGAGCCCAACAAAAATTGCTATAGTATCTAATCAGTATATGGGACGAAAATCAAGAGAAGTTCATCCTTCGGGATCAAGAACTTGAGATTGATGTCTCTGATGTGTACTTCATCACAGGATTATTACGGAGAGGTGTAGCATCACTCCTAACCGACATCCGACCCTGAATGGAAAACATGACCATGGTGATAGACAGGGTATGTCAAGGAGCACGGAAGGGTTCAGGTAGTGGGAAAGTTGATATACAAAATATCCTAGATTTGACACTACGTGTGGTATTGCATACGATCACACAGGCTGCGGGATCACAAGCACCGCACGAGGCAAAAAAGACACTATTGCTTCTTTTTGTAGACTGCATGGCACCAACCATCTACAACTGGGCAGAGGCGGTGACCATAAACATGAAACACCAACTAACCAAATCCAAGAAGACCAAACTGAAACAATTTGGTTATGGATCTATTCTAGTATCGTTCTTCTTTGAACGACTACCCATTTTTCAGCGACAAGAGGTTATAGTTCCGACACAACCAGCGAGAGAACCATGGATGGCTTGATGGGTAGCTCTGATGCCAAGGGCTAGGGGCGGCCAGCAGATGTCCTAGAGACCGGAATTATTTGATTGGATCTGTCGACAACTAATTGTCGTGGAGGACTGGCCCTACACTGGCATAGATTTCACTGATGATCCGGACCTCCCACTCTCAGAGGGAGAAGATTGGGATGAAGATTTGGGTGAGACTCATTTTTTAAGTTTTATGAGTATTATGATTTTTTTATTTATGCATGTTATAACATTAAATCCATGTAATTGCAGATGTTGGCCTAGAGAGACCTGTCGGCATGTCATCAATAGCGAGGCGAATCCCTCGTGATTTTGACCCTCAAGGCGAGGGCGGCGAGGAAGATGGGATAGTGCGCAACCTGGAGGGGATCACACGAGGAGTCCTAGATTATGCACGTTTTGATGATGTTCCTCGCGCCTGCCAAAGACATACCGTAGGGGTGCCCATCCAAATTCACCGCTTGTTGAGGCGGCTAGTATGGGCCATGACATGTTATCATGAGCACCATGCTGCTTAGACACCTAGGTTTTATTTTATCTACATATTTTTGAGACACATCATGTCTCAGGATGTAACAGAAACACACATGTATTTTTTGAAGTTATGATGCACATAGTTGCAAACATACGTATATATATATATATATATATATATATATATATATATATATATATATATATATATATATATATATATATATATATATATATATATATATATAGATAGATATATATATATATAGATATATATATATATATATATATATATATATATATATATATATATATATATATATATATATATATATATATATATATATATTTCCCTACATGGATCTTTTACAGATGATGATTCTTTTACAAATTATGCAAATGTCTATCTAATAAAATGTTAGCCACTATATTAGTTAATGTGTTCATTAGTCTAGGAATATGTTGATAGGTATTAAAATCAAAATTTATTTCCAGCAAATGAATACATAAATACAAGATTAGAATGTGCAGATTTCTAACTGAATAATGATTATTAAGTTGCAAAACAACAAGCTGTGAATCTAGATTTACAAGAAATGCGCGTATGCCGAGGTTGATTTCCTCAGTTAATAGCTCAATGACAGCGCTATATTCAGCGACATTTTTTGTAGTTTGTCCTAGACAAATACCTTGCAAATCTATCAACTCACCAGCAGGATCATAACTTACCTAGGCCACTGAAGACAAATTCCTGGTACTGCGGGAAGCACCATCCACGAAACCGACATAAGGGGTAATAGACTTCTGCACAATAAGCAAGACCCAATAAGAAAGAAAATGCTCACAAAGCACACCAAACCAGAAAACATGTACAAAAATGAAAACAACATCTATGTACACCTATTATGCATGAACAACTCATGCATAATATTTTTTGAGATACAACCCACTTTTGGGTTTTTCAAGAGGATAACGTTCGTAGCCAATTAGCTCATAGGCCCCATTCTGCAATACACGTTTGACGATGTAGGGTCCATGCCACATAGGTTGAAATTTACCTGCCCCCAGCTTATCACGAGCTTGGTCATAAAGAAGGATGAGATCTCCTTCAACGAAAGAACGAGGGGAAACTAATTTATCAAAATGAGCCTTGACCCGCTTTTTCCGTGCTTCGATAACAAGAGCAGAAAAGCGGTGGGTTTCATCCAACCTTTCTAAATTACGGAGACACTCTACTTCTGGCGAAGTATTCGGCAGTAGTTCAACAACTAACTTGAGTGAAGGTATTTCACATTCAATCGGGAGAGTAGCTTCCAGGCCATAAACCAACTAGAAAGGAGTGAACCCGGTTGCGTTCTTCACTGAGGTTCATTATGCCCAGAGAGCTGAAAATAACATGAGATGGCAATTTGATTTGTGGATCCTAATCGTACGTTGAAGCATCGTGACAAGAAATTTGTTCACAGCTTCAACCTGGCCATTGGCTTGAGGGTAGTACGGCGTTGAGCTGTCGTGATGTAGACCGAACTTAGAAGTCAACTCCGCCACCATATAATGCTAAAAATGGAAACCATGATTAGTAAGGATAGATTGAGGGACACCAAACCTAGAAATAATGTGATTGAATATGAACTGAGCAGCTATCTTACCATCAGCGGCAAGTGTAGGTATTGCTTCGGCCCATTTGGTGAAGTAGTCCACGACTACGATAATATAAGCATGCCCTCTGGCTGAGTGAGGGTTACACGTCACATAATCGATGCCCCATTTCAAAAACAGACTGACGGTAATGACAGGATGAAGAGGAACAGGTGGCACACGCATCTTGCATTGATAAATTTGTAATCATGACATTTACGAACTGCAACAATACAGTCTTTGAAAATAGAAGGCCAAAAATAACCAGCATGAAGAATATTTTGTGCAGTAGCATAACTAGACATGTGACTGCCACAGATGCCACTATGACAATCATTCAAAGCTTTCTCAGCTTCCTCGAGATTCAAACATTGTCAGAGTATGGAATCGACTCCAATATGATAGAGATTATCTCCAACTATACGATAAGGTTGTGACTAATGGTGAATGCGTCGGTGGGAATCCTTCATCAACTCAAATCTAAAAGATGAAGTTTTGAGCTAGATGATGATATCACCGTACCATGGATTGAGGGTTCTAATCAAGAAAATCAAATAATCTGGAATTACGTCCTCAGAAGGAGTAGCGTCGGAAGGGAGAGAACAAGGTAAATCAGCAAAGACCAATGATTTCTTAGATTTGGCAGCAGTAAATTCCAAATCAAAATCTTGGAGGATGACAATCCACTTTGAGTATTTCCCCCCCAGAAATTTCCGAGACAATATATAGGTCATGGGGTTTTATTCAGAAATCACCGTCACTGTACGCAAAAGAATATAATGACGAAAACGTTGAACAAATTGAACAGCAGCCAACACTAACTTCTCGACATGGGAATAACGCGTTTCAGGGTCGAGAAGGTTACAAGAAAAGTAATAAATAACATGCTCATGACCGTCATCATCGTATTGTAAAAAAACCATGGAAATCATGCTAAAAGAAGTGGCTTAATAAAGGGAAAAATCACGATGATGATCTGGAGGGCACAGGAGAGGAGCATTGACCAACAATGTTTTCAATGCATCAAAATAATTCTAAGAGATCTCATCCTAATAAAAAGGAAAGCCCTGTTTTAATAATCGTGTGAATCCTTTAGCTTCTTTGGCATAGTTAGGTATAAAACAGCGAAGAAAATTAACTTTCCCTTGTAAACTCTGTAACTGATGCAATGAGGAAGGAGAGGGGAGATTGATAATAGCTTCAACCTTGAGAGGATCCAGGCAAATCCCATATTTGGAAATGATAAACCCCAAGAGTCTACCGGAATCAATGCAAAAGACACACTTGTGTGGATTAAGCCGAATGTTATAGTGTCTACAAAGAAGAGAAATTTGATGAAGATGGTCAGGATGGTCTCTACGCTTAGCTGAATGAGACCGAAGGTAATCCAGATAAGGCTGAACGATGTGATGAATATCATGATAGGCATAAGACATCACGCACTGAAATGTGGCCCTGACATTCTTCAAACCAAAGGGAATATTCTTATATGCAAAGGTACCCCAAGGACAGATGAAATCAGTCTTGTGTTGATCAATCGGGAGAATTTTTATCTGACTATAACCTGAAAAACCGTCCACAAGGGAAAAAATCTCACTCCCGGCATAGTCATCAATGATTTGATCGATGAAAGGAGTAGGATAATTATACTTAGGAAAAGCTCGATTGATATCATGATAGTCAACACAGACACGAATATTTCCCTATTTCTTGTCTACAGGAAAAATATTAGAAACCAATTCTGTAAAGGGAATTAGATAAATGAAACCATCTTTGAGAAGCCTTTCTACTTTGGCCTTAATGGTAGCATCTTTCCTAGGATGCATTGGACAAAGACACTAACAGAAATGTTTCGAACCGGGGTAAGTAGGAATCTCATGTACCATGATTCTAGGATCAATTTAGGTAATTTATTCATAGGACCACGCAAAGACATCACGGAATTTGCGAAAAATGCTAGTATATACTTTCACTTCATCCAAAGAACAAGTAACCCCAATATGGATGCTCTCGACGATTCCCGGTTTAATGGAAATGTCGATAGTCATCGTCTGAGTGATGTTACTCAAGTTACCTTCCAAAAAAACCTCATGGAATTGAACAGGTGTTTGAAGTGGAGGAGAAGGAACCTGAGAAGAAAAACGCTTAAGACAGGTAGACATGGCTCCGAGGCTTGGTAGAAACAAGGAACGATGATGACTGTTAACACTGGAAAATTGTACAGCAGAAGACGACATCAATTAATGTTGAGTCCAAGGATTTACAGGATAGGAGTACATTATGGAATCAAGAAGTATTTAAAATCTCTAAGGTTCTGAGAAAATTAGATTTGAACTACTCATAAATGCTCAAATGCGCGCTTTTTCCTTCGAGAAGAGCGCCTTCTGCATGCCTTTTTGCTCGATAAGCTCACATTACTGGAAATGGAAAAATTTCACTTTCCGAGACCACAACAAGCAAAGGAATGTTACTCCTTATGTGAAAGCCACCTAAGGACAGCCATCAGCACCTCCTTAGACATTATGTGAGCACACAAAAGAATATTTGAGAACACAATGGAATCACATCTCTCCCTTGGGTCACCATCCATCATGTAGCAAGGGAGGGAAGGAGGATTTGAAGCTCACCTATATAAACCCACCAAGAGATGAACAAACAGTGATCATAAGGTTATGCTAGCCAAAGTTTCCCTAGCAACACCAACATTGTGTGTGACCCGGAGCTGGAGCTAAAGAGGACTCGATAGTTGGCCACCCAACATATTAGTCCACCACAACAGAGAGAGAGAGTTAGACTGCATCAGAGGTAGAACTTGGAAGGAAAAAATCCTTGCATTGGGACGTAGAGCCATTTCCTAGGGTCCCTTTGGCAAGTGGGTAAGATTTCCTTTTATTCCGAAAATTTAATAAGAAGAGGCCACTGAGCCGTAGTTTGCATTATTACTGTTTGGAACTCTCTATATAGCTTATTATGTGTTTTTTTTTTTTTTAACCAGTGCATACTTCAACATATTATTTCCATTTAGTTTTATGCTTTTGAGCTCCCCCCACATTATGCCTATTACCAATAGTTTAGAGAGTAGACCGCACTCTCTAAGCTCGTGTGATTTCGTACACCCGTGTGTCGAATCCACCACAACAGGATTGGTGACTCCACTTACGTGTTTCAAGTTTATGTGGTTGTGCCATCTTTTTCAGGAGACCATTTGTCTATGCTGGAGTGGAGCTGAAAATCCTTTGACCCATCTTGTAGTCCCTAGACTCATTGAGGTGATAGACTGAAGAAGGAAACTCATAATATTTTTATTGCAGGATTTTTGCGCGCATTTTTTCCGCACAAAAGCGCATTTCATGTGTTCAGGAGTGACCTGTGTGCAAGAAGGCACACCTATCAAGGGCTTTTGCGCACAAATTGCAGAAATAAATTTTTCTCCATATTTTTTTCATTTTTTCTGCTTGTAAGTGTGTTGGGCAGCCCCTAATGTATCTGCCAACACCTGTGTTGATATCCCACAACTTCTGAGAACTCATTTTTTGCTGCTTTCTGTAAGCATTTAGTTAGTTTTCATTTAAGTTGGTTTTTGCAAAAAGTGTTCACATAGTTTAAGTAGGGGGCGAATTAACCATTTCTTTCCAAACAATTTATGTTTTTTTCACATTCTGGTATGCACACTTAGCTTAACAAGTCCAATTAAGTGGCTCAAATTCACATATGCATAAGCTAGTGTAGAAATTGTTTAGTTTAAATTTCAATTTTTGCATTTAGGAAATTGCGGGACTAGAATTGAATCGCCAATTAGAGCAAGTAATATTTGTTGTCTTTACACCAATTGGTGACCCTAGACAAGAATATGAACTCTCTACATTCATGATTCACCATCTCCCTTTAGTCACTCACATAGACCAACTAGGAGGATTTGGAAGCGGCCCATTATCCGCAAATGCTTTCTATTTGAGCAAGGAACAATGTCACATAGTTTAACTAGGGGAATTTCATAAAGGATCACCGATATCCATATGTTCAAATTATGAGATTTTTCACCATACCCTCACACACATTCACCCACTAAGAAAAGAAAGTCACCTATAAATAACTTAAACCAACTCACTAAATTCTCCCCATAGGGGTCACAAGTGAATTTATAGATTAAGTTAGGATCAAGGGGGTAGGCATCCAATAAGCCACCTTGATCACACTTCACATTGAAACATAGAAGTTGTGTTTTTAGAGAGCTTTAAAATCCACCTATCAGCCCACAGAAAAGAAAACCTGAGCGCGGCAGAGACCCGATTCAGAGGGGGTTAGGCTTAGGCATACTGCGTGCGGTATCAGTTGGAGCTACCTGACCTGGCTGATACTCAGTACTATTAGCTGACTACCAAGAAGCCCAAGACTCGAATGCTCATGTAGGATGGTGATTATTAGTGGAAAAAACTAGGGCATTCTTTACCCTATAGGTGACGGTGTAGGCAAGCGCCATACCCTCTACCCTTACCTTGGTTGATTCTCTTGGGCTAACTGGGAGCGTCGCTAGTTCTTACGGGACATTGTGCCAGCACTTGCAAGAAATCATCTCAAGGCCCAGTTACTTGTGAGAGTGTGAGGACGTATTAAGTCTTCTAGGATTTTGAGTATCACGTGCAAACTAACAAAACTTTTTTTTCTTGATTGATCACATAGATTACGTTAAAGGAAAATTCATTTCATTTTCGCTTTGTTTTATGTATGTGGCCATAAATTTGTCATGATCACATACTCGATCCCCTAAAAAAAAATTTCCAAAACCTAACCTAGTCAACACTCAAACGGTTCCAACGGAACCTCGTCAATCCAGGCGTCTTTTGGACCTCCCCCCTTTACCGGGAGGGGTTCCAGGTCTTTCACTGTTTAGGCGTCAAAGATGGAAAATTTCCACAGTGGTTGGTTCCTCCTTTCTTGGAGCAACCTTAGTTGGGAACCCTAGTCAGTACAATACCACACCGCACACCACTCCCCCCCTCGTCCCCTAGGGGGCAGAGGAGTGCATCCCATACGGGAAGCCAGCTAATATACAACAGGGTATGTCACAGACTAACCCTCATCCTAACTAGAGCTTCGTGTCTTCACACGTTTCCATGGCGTCAATCTCCCAGTCATCCTTCTTAGTAGTGTTAAATCTACTGGATTTGACCAAGCTCACCAATGACCCCATCGCACAGGACCCCAGTTGGCCTGCCATGCCCTTGAAGCTCCCTTTAGACATACCAAATTTTGAAGGCAAGCAAGCAGAAGACCCAGGAAATCATATAATGACATTTCACCTGTGGTGCTCATTGAATATCATCATTGACGATACTATTCAGTTGAGGCTGTTTCAATGCACTCTTACGGGAGTGACCACGAAATGGTACGTAATGCAACCCACTGCTTCACATAGAACCTTTATCGCCCTCGCTACCATGTTCCTAACATACTTTCAGTTACCCATTCACCATGATTCAGGAATGGAGTTACTGAATCATTTCAGACAATCCCCCTCTACCCATATTTCAGAACATCTCCATGAGTGGAGACAGCGTCGCAGATTATGCAAAGCACAACTCAACGACTGAGTCCTTTTAGATTTATTCTTGAAAACTCTGACGGTGGAGATTTCAAAGGATGTGGCGCAACATAACCCCACATCCAAAGAGGACACAATCAGTAAATCCCAACAGCTTGAACTGATCTACACGCAATCAAGATACATATACAATATCCTGCCCAACACCCTACGCCTGCAATCTTATCAAGAATCGCCAGGCATGTCTAAATCTGCAGACGGACTTATTGGGTCAATGACCCAAGGGTACCTAGGCAGTAGCAGTCAGAATCCTGGTTACACACATGGGTCTACCCAGAACATGTCTCAACCCAGACTTCAAAGTCATCATATGCAGCAGCAAGATTTGAGTAATAGGGCGCCAGCGTATCACCAAGGATAACCTTATCCTCTGGCTGAGGGGACCCAGTACGCAGGAAGAAAAACTGACGAAAGAACTCCCCCCCAACGACCAGGTGCAAACATGGGATAGTAATATGCTCAGTCCCAAGCTCATAACCCACCTACGCAAAATAATGCATAGGTGAACTTTGTGTAGTCGTCCCAAAATCATCCACACCAGTATGATCAAGAGAATTACCCTCCTAACGTGGTTAATAGAAAGGTAAAAAACAAGCCCAAAGGGAACCCTAGATAGGGGGGCAGCAACCAACAACACCCATCGTGATCCCAAGCTGGAGGTAACTCCAACTGGAATCAGAACTAGGAGCCAAGCAATGCCCAAAGGCAAGGCAAAAGGCCACCTATACGGACAAACCATTCTTGTTCAATATGTGGTGAGTACGGACACTATACTCACCACTGTCTGAAACTTCCTGAGCTTAAAAAGCTTCAGAGTAACCGAGGACAAGGAGTATCTTCCCAGACAACTGCGGTTATGCAAGAACCCTTCCCCCATAAAGGAACGGTCAGCACTCAACAGCAAAACCCCAATGATTTTGGGAAAAAAAAACATGAAATTTACATGGCTGGGGAAGAAATGTTTTTCCAAAATCGGAATCACAGCTACGACACCCCAATAGACACTAGTGCATCAGGGGCTAGTACAAATACGCCGAATGCACCTTTAACCATTCCAAATATTCCTTTGGAACCGTTTCCAAAAATGGTAAAAGGGCCTAATAGGCGAGCAGGTAGCTACTCCAAAGCAGCCCACAATTACAACATCGTAGATGATTTAACTCAATCACCTGCTGCTATGTCCACATTGGAAGTACTGCAGTCATACCCAAAGCAACGGAAGGCCCTACTTTCCGCATTACGCACCATCGACCCTACCAACATGCGCATGATGGCTTTTGACTTAGACAAAGCCACCCCTAGGCTTCCCTCCATGATCGCCTTCCAGATACCAATATCAATACAGAATATCACTATTCACCAATGTGTCATTGACGAGGGTGAGTCCACATGCATCATGTCAAAGAATGTATGGCAGAAGTTAGGAACCCCCGAACTCAAACCTTCCATCATCACACTCAGAGCATACGACGGTCGTCCCTCGACCCCCGTCGGTCTCTTCCAAAATGTACTGGTTTGTTTAGCCGGCAAGACAGTCGACATAGACATTGAAATCTTGGATGCTCACTTGGATTACCATATACTCCTTGGGCGGAGTTACATGTACACCATGTCTGCCATAGCATCCTATGTTTTCTGCATCATGATGTTCCCCCACGAGGATCGAATCATCACAATGGACTAGATGATGCACAATGAAAAGTGTCCCTTGAACAACATAGATATGGTTCTACCCTATGTAGATACAGCCATAGATGGTCTTTTACGGTATCAAGAATATGGCCCTGGCCAATTCAAACCGTCTTCTGTCCTAGGGTCATTCCTAGGAGATCCTCCCATTATCCCTGAGGAATCGCCCGATGCCACAGGGGCCCCAGTATGCATGATGTCCACATCAAGCACTGAGGTTATTTAGGACATAGAATCAAGCAGTAATAACACTGAGGCATCAGCTACTGCAGCCTCCCTAGTCTTTTCCGCCTCCCAAACTCCTTTCCTCTATGCACCTCCTGGCTTCACCTCCCAGCATGTCTTCGCAACACTGGTATTACCCAATATATCATTGGCATTCCCAGTTTGGTATCTCATTCCTCCTGAGGAAACGCTAGCTACCAATGTTACTGCATTTGGGTTAAAGCCCCTCGGTCTCGAGGAGCCCGAACCTACCCAAGCAGCAGTCAAAACCACCCCCATAAGGGAAATTCCCACTGCAAAACCAGTGACCAAGACAAAGAAAATTTCCAAGAAAGGAAAGAAAGTGGTGACCCCCACCATGAAAAGGGAGTCATCAGCACGCTATATGTGATGTAACAGGACACCCTACCCACATATTCCTAGAGTTGGACAAATTAAAACCACTCCTCGGCTACGAGGCAGGCACCTCGACATGACGTTCCCATAAAAAGGAACTTAACACCAAAAGTACAGGCAAACTGTTGTGTACCAATCACGCATGCACCCTTTGTGACACCTATGGGCATTATACCCACCATTTTCCATAAATACCACGGTATAGGGATACCTTACATGTGATCGAGCAATCCTATGAAGAGGACCCCTCTATCCAATCTATCAATGATGAGCCTCATATCATCTTGTACCTGTAGGAAGAGAAACGATCACCCAAAAGACCCCCTGCCATACCACCTCCCCCAGTCGAAAGGTGCGTACTTTGTGATGAAATTGATCATTTCATCATTGAATGCCCAGCCTTGGAAATGTTCCAACGATGGTACCCAGTCCATGTAGTGTACCGCGCTAACATGGATATTCAATATTCATGCTATATATGCGAGGACAACCACCCTGTACGTCATTGTCACTACGTACCAAGATTCCGCACAGCTTTAGACTGTATGTGATCGACCATCATCCGCCTCTCCCAAGAAGATGGTATGGACTGGGGTTCCATGAACAATTCGACAACCTAAGAAGATGTGACAAATACATCCACCCCATTGTGGCCATCCGAAAGATAGCCAATTATGTAAATCTGTACCCGTCCAAAAGCCGACGACACGACACACCACATACGATTCATGATATCATGCGTATCATGACTTAAGCTATATTCTCATCTACCATAGGTGTCTAGACAACTGCAGCTACAAGAGTAGTTGTCCCTACAATAGTACAGACCCAATCTGTCTGTACTCTATCAATGGTGTCTAGTTCCACCCCATCCACGATGGAATATGTGTTGTGTTCCTTAACTAGCTCCACCGGGATCACCCCCATTCAGTCTAAACCTAAGAAGTAACAATCCCCTTTTGAGACCTTGTTTCATTTAGATGAGGATATCTTGGAAACCATGACGGAGCCTGATTACCCATGGGATGCAATGCATCACCGCTCGTTGTTTCTTCCCAAGAAGGTAGTCAGTCTTGACAAGACAAGAAAACCAGAGATCTATGCGATCGAATCAGAAGACTTTCTGCCATCAAGAAAGGTTTACTGGTTTAAAAACCCCATCCCCGTGCCTGATGCATTTAAGGAAGGCAATATGTCGAATATTTCACCTACCATCAAGGTGAACATATCTCAAAATCCATCAAAATTTGAAGAAATATCGCTGGCGGCAGCATGTTCACTGGAAGAAGTAGTCTCTTGTACCAAATTTTTACAAGAGTATCGATATATCTTCACTTGGGACTACTCAGAAATGCCTGGGCTTAGTCCTATGATCGTAGAGCACCATATGACACATGGCCGAATGTAACCCCAGTCCACCAAAAACGATGTCAACTGCACGCGTCAAAGGCAGAAGCAATAAAATGAGAAATCAACAAGCTTCACAAAGCTGGGTTTATCTAACCCATCACCTATACATCTTTGGTTTCTAACCCTATTCCCATCATGAAAAAATAGGGCACCATACGCATCTGCACCAATTTTCGAGATTTGAACAAAGCTTTTCCTAAAGACAATTAGCCCACCCCATTCATCGACCAAGTTATCAATGCTTGCGCCAGCCACGAGGCTTTATCCTTCATGGATGGATTCTCTAGATATAATCAAATCTAGATTTGCCATACAGATCAATACAAAACTGTGTTCACCACCCCCTGGGCCACATTCGCATACAAGGTAATGCCATTTTGCCTAAAAAATGCCGGAGCTACCTTCCAAAGGGCTATGAATTACATATTTCATGACTTGGCACACCTTATCCTCGCCTACTTTGATGACCTTACGGTACGCTCTAAGAAACACTCTGACCATCTCGAGGATCTGCGATTGGTATTCCAACAATGCCATCAATACAACCTGCGCTTGAACCCTCTTAAGTGCATCTTTTGTGTCAACGCAGGAAGACTGTTAGGTTTTATTGTGTCCCAGAAAGGGATTCAAGTCAACCCTTTAAAATTTCAAGCCATTAAAGAAGTCCCTCCACCTCGAACACTCAGGCAACTCCAAAGCCTGCAAGGAAAGGCCAATTTTCTGAGACACTTTGTCCTAGATTATGCCACCTGTGCTCAAGGGTTCCGGTGCCTCCTCCGATAGGACATCCCATTTAAATGGGATGATCATGCCCAACAAGCATTCGATGCACTAAAAGAAACACTATATTTAGCACCACCTATCAGTCCCCCGGACTATAACAAATATTATATCCTATATCTATCAGCCTCTGACTCCATGTTGGCCAGAGTATTGGTCCAGGAGGGCCCATATGGGAGGGAGCACATAATCTATTACGTCAGTAAAACCCTATCAGGCCCCTCATTAAGATATGATCCCAAAGAAATAACTGCCCTAGCATTAATCCACACAAATACAGAAACTTTGCCACAACATCATCTTAAAAACAACCAGAGTCATAGCAGATACTAATCCCATCAAATACCTGCTCACGTGCCGACTAATGAACCAAAAATATGCCCGTTAGATAGTCATTCTCCAAGAATACGACTTACAGTTTCACTCTCCCAAAAGCAAAAAGGCACTTGCCTTAGTAGAGTCCATTACAGACCTCCCAGGAGATTCCAAAGGATCACCAATGAATGATTCGCTACCGGATGAACACCTGTTCTTTGTAACAACCGACGACCCTTGGTATGGGGATATTCTCCTATTCTTTCAAACCCAAAAGTTCAAACCACACCTCACGCGAGACAGCCATTGGTGCATACGCCAAAAATACCCTCGATACCTCCTCATAGGAGATGTCTTATATAGAAGAGGCATCGATACAATCTTGCAGCGATGCCTCACTCACAATATAACAGAGCAAACCTTGAACGATTGCCATGTAGGTGCATGCGACGACCATCTATCTGGAATGGCTACCACCCAAAAGGTCCTACGAACAAGGTATTTTTCGTCGTCCCTGTTTCGAGACTGTATTACAGTAGTCAAAATATGCGAGCGGTGCCAGCGCTTCACCCACAAGGCAAGAGCACCACCCGTCCCTCTGCACCCTGTCATTGTAGTCGACCCCTTCTATAAGTGGGGAATCAACTTCATAACTTGTAACCCAACCTAATCATGAAAACATCAATACATCATCATGGTAGTCGATTATTTCACCAAGTGGGCTGAGGCCATGCCCACATATGACAACACAACAGAAACCGATGCTCAATTCCTATTCAACCACATGATAGCCTGATTTGGCGTCCCCAAAGAGTTAGTTTCCAACCACAGAAAGAACTTCGAAAACGAAGTCTTCGAGGAGCTATCTCATCATCTCAGATTCACCCATGAATTTGCTTCACCATATTACCCCCAGTCCAATGGACAGGTAGAGGCTATTAACAAAGTACTCAAAACTATGTTACAGTGCATGGTGAATAACAACAAAACCAACTGGCAGCACATGCTCTTCTCCACCCTATGGGCATACCGCACGGCAGTTAATACTTCCACTGGTTTTACTCTCTTCCACTTAGTATATGGGATTGAAGCTGTGATTCCCATAGAATGCGAGATCCCAAACTTGCATACCGCCATCGAACTCCTTGATGACACCCAGCCTCTAGAAAAATGGCTAGTACAACTAGAGCTAGTTGACAAAAATAGGTGAAAATCGCTACAACACAATGAGGCCCATAAAAAAAGGGTAAAAGCATCATTCGACTGCCACATCACCCTTCGCTCATTTACTGAGGGAGAGTTAGTCCTTCGCTATGATGTCGCAAAAGAGGCCTTAGGGCCACGAAAGTTTGAAACCTTGTGGAAAGGGCCCTATATCATCAAACATTGTCTCTGGAAGGGGGCATATATCTTGATGGAACCGGACGGGACCTACCTCACTCACCCCGTCAATGGCCTTTATCTCAAGAAATTATACCCATAAGGGCCCAAGTAGCCCTTATCCCCTAGAGTTAGAGTACAAAAAAATCCCAATACCAAAATAGATTTGACCCAAAGACCTAAACCGCGCTCAAAATACCAACATGGATCACCAACTTGAAAACTATTTCAGATTTTTTGATAGAGCATCGCGATGGTCTCAAAACTTAGCTGCATATCTACCTGGGTCATCTACCACCCTAACTGATCACCACTGTGTTCAAACAGCGTGTGCATTAGATCAGCAACCAACAATCAGGTAGAGTATGACGTTGTTATCAGACTTATGTGCGAGGCACTCCATCAGGGCATCCGTCATATGCATGTCTACCTAGATCCCTAGTTAGTGGTACCACATTTTAACCAAACATTTGAAACTAGAGACCCAAACCTATTTAGAAAATATTTGTGTGCCAAAAGATTAAGAAGACAGTTTGATTACATTACATTCTCACATGTATCAAGGAATCAAAAACAAGCAGTTGATCACATAGCTAACAATATCCTAGACTGGAATGCATCACGAGTAAACCACCATACATAAAAAACCAAAAATATAGATATCCAGCAACATAACAAAAAATGCATAAGCCGAAATAGATAGCACACCATGTAGAGCCTCAAAAATATCTCTCATATATATATCAAAAAATATGTGTATCTGAGCACAAAAATAGTATCACTGGCCCATTGGCCAACCCAAAAATACAATGGTCGTCAAAAATAAGGGAAGTATCCTCATAACAGGTGCTTTCCCTATGTACAAAACTACTCTAGGGAGTGCCCCCTGAAGAGGATCACCTGGGCGCACCACTGCTCTTGGTGCCAGCACCGGAGCTACTGTCGCCACTGCGATAGCTACCCATTTGAGAGTGGGCCGGTAATCCCTCTCATAGGCCATTAATTTCTCTAGCCAAGCCTCCTCGAATTCATCCATAAAACCTCGGGCAGGCATCCCGTGGGTCAAACGGTCTACTCGACCCCAGAAGTTCTCTAAAGCCTCCACCTGAGCCGTAAGTACTGTAATGCACGCCTCAACCACATCTGCGTGAGCTCGCTCAGCCACTATCTCCGTTGCAGCCGAGCTGCTACCCTCATTAGAAGGTCAAACACCATCCCCACCAGGTCCACTGGCACCCCCACCTGGTCCACATATGGCACCTCCTCCCCGACCACCCGGTGGTCGTGGTAGAGGATCGTGACCCACCAGTCATGCCACTCAGCATCCCACCTCGACAAAATTTGCACGAGTAACCAAAAGAATGTCAGTATCAATAAAAAACACTCAAGTACACAAAAAATCGAATAAATGTAGAAACATAGCACATACCTATGGGACCCCAAACATAACTGAAATGGAAAGCAATATCTGGATCACCCTGAAAGTCCATCCCCGCGTACGACAATAAAAAACACATCTGTGGATTGGCCTCAAACTAGGCCTCCATCGTATCATTCCTATAACGACCCACCATGCCACCATTGCCGCGTGGCATCACCGGAGCCCACCTCCTCATGCGTGGCTCCCTCAGCCCCCCAATAGGCATAGACACAATGTGCCTCAGTAGCATGACCCTCTCGCACATAATGCTACATAAGATTCTAGCGTACACAAATGATTTGGATCCATGTTGGACACTATTCAATTGTGACACCATACCATCAAATTAGAAGCGGGAAAAATCGAAGAAATGCCCATTCCTCAAATGGCGTAAAACTCCCACCTGTGGGCCCAATGCCCGATGTGGCGCAAACGACCCCGCCAGTCACACCATAATGGCCAGAGCACACCGCTCAGCCACATCTGTCACTGATGCGATATTAATGCACCCCTCAGTAAGAGGTGCACCACTACAATTTCTCCTCCGAAACCTGTCCATGTTCACTCGTCCAACAGGAAGTGGATACTTTAGTGCCTCGCCCTGATGCAGTAATCTGGTCACAAAGTATATATCTGTCTCTGGATGGATAATCAACTTCATCCCCCTCAAGAAAAACATATTGCACCTCCTATGCCAATGATGTATGATATAACGTAACAATCGATCCTGTGACCGAAGGAACTCGTTTTCAGCAAATTTCAGAAGGCCCCATGCGGCCAATTGACGGCACGCCCCAGCATCAGCAGCTAGAGCAGTCCGAATCTCGGGCCAATCTTGTTCTCTCCACACAAACCTACCAAGCAAAAGGCACCCATCAGTACAGAGGAGAAACATCAAAAGGGACAACAAAAACCCAACTTTTTACAAAACCCTGCCTTGGTGCACCTGTCTCTCAGACAGGCGCACCCTTGCACACCTGTTTCATTCACAAGTGCACCCTTGCACGCAAAAATAAGGGAACAACAAGCCTTTGTGCGACTGTCCCTCGAAAATAAGCACAAGGGGGGTGCCTCTTTGCCTAGATCGCCCACGCAATCTAGGACAGAAAGCCCCTTTTAGGTCGTACAAACCCAATTTGTATGGCCCCCAGCATCACCAACTGCAAAAATTGAAATGCAGGATGTCATGGAAGCTACCTCAGCATAATATCGCTAATCCTCGGTACACAGGCTGACCAAAACGACAAGAAAAGCTCTACTATCACCTCTAATCTCCCAAAACTCAGCAAGTACAAATGAATAGGATTAGGGCCATAATCCCATATTTATCGCCCTTTTCCAGAACTTTAGAGGTCCATAACAAGAGGTCAGAAGGTATGTTCTACAAACTGTAAGTTGCACCATCATCGGTATACCATGACGAATGAAAGTGATGCCCCATATTCCATTTCCAAAGAAATAATTTTTCAAACGCCGGCTGGTATGCACCCTCCCATCTTCCTTTTCAAAATTCATGTTTTTCAATAAATTTGGATGAAAAGAAGATGCTTTCACTTGTGGTAGTTGGTTTTTGCAAGGAGAACCCACAAACCATGCACAACACCACCCACTGAAAGTTCTGAAGTAGGTATCATCCTACCTGCAGCATGATAGAATCCCAAAAAAAATTTCATATCCTGACATCATTTCTCCATTAGAAATAAACCATAAGGCCCTCGTACCCGACCACGTTTATCATCACTTCACCCTGCATATGATAAACATCCGCGATGGTCGGTAGAGCCTCCCCTCCATGGCAATCGTCATCCAAATTAGACCATACATCACCCTATAAGTGACACCATGGCCATACCATGTTAGTCCGGGAAGCACCTCATGCCCATCCACATATCATGCATAAGGTCAAGTTCATCATTTAAACTCAACCCCCTTCCGAGACGATCGGGTTGTACAAGCAAATTGAAAGCGCACCTCCACACACCGCATTTGGCCCACCATACCTCCATCAACATACTCCCATCTACAACATCTTCCGCTTCATCAACCCCGCACTTGAAACCAACCAATGGGACCCATACCCCCAGCAAAACTTCATCCTCACACCTTCAGTGAGTGACCCTCTTTCATGTTTTGTGGTACCCATCTCTATGTTTTGTACAAACCAAACCCCATTATTTTATTCTTTTGGTAAGTGTACAAAGACCGAAAATGATGCTCTTCGCCACTTCACCCTCATATTTCACCTTTTCTCCCATGGAAGCAGTCCCCCATCTCCCCTGGTCGAAGTATTTCACCCCCCCCCCATGCACGCACCATTATGACAATCATAGCTGGTTCACACCCACCCTGGAAATCCTACCGATTCCATGGATTTTTCCTTCAGAAATACCTATGACTACCTCCAAGCTCCTTAAGTATACTTTTACCTCGGGCCACTAAATCCCCATCATCCATTTTCAAGCCACTGCTCACCAACATGCCTATGTTAAACCCATCATTATTAGGTTAAGGCTTCCTTTTTGTCGACCTCAACACATCTTTTCCAAAAAGGAAGCAGTACCTTGAATGACCCCTCCCCATGCAAAGGAGTATCCTTGGGTGGCACTGTGGGAGACATCATTGTCCATAGATTTCATTGACCCTCTTGAAATTTGACTACAGCAAAAGCTTTCATGTCACGATGGTATCATACCTTACAACCATTTCACTTTCATCAAGATCCGTCGAAGACCCGTGCCTTTATAAGCGTCATTGACAACAATGCTTACACAGGAAGGTCCCAACTAGTACATATGCATACATTGCACAATGATATGCCATACCAAGACTATGTATATCGGTACCACATCCCAACTATCGTCAAAAAAAAAAACTCCCTTGAGGGCGTCAGTTGTCGTCGTCAACAACCACCAACATCAATATTACAATAGTGGCACAGACAACACATGTATCTGTCAATGTTGTTTAACTAGCCATAGCATCACGAGCATGGGACATGCCCACCTCATTGAAATTTTGTAAATATTTTTTATATTTCGTCTGCTTATAGGGGGTCCCATAGGGCATGGTTATCATAGAAACAATGCAAGGTGTTGTCAATTCCAAAACTACATGCAAGCCTCTCTCTCTCTCTCTCTCCCTCTCTCACTCTCTTTGTGTACAATACAGAAAAGAAACTATAGTGTATTTCGGCTATAAAGTTCTTCCTAGACCTCAAACATTAGGGGTCAACTGTTAACACTGTAAAATTGTACAGCAGAAGACGACATCAATTAATGTCAAGCCCAAGGATTTACAGGACAAGAATACATTATGGAATAAAGAAGTATTTAAAATCTCTAAGGTTTTGAGAAAATCAGATTTGAACTAGTCATAAATGCTCAAATGCACTCTTTTTTGTTCGAGAAGAGCACCTTTTGCACGCATTTTTTCCCGATAAGCACGCATTCCTGGAAATGGAAAAGGGTCACTTTCCAGGACCACAACAAGCAAAGGATAGTTACTCCTTATATGAAAGCCACCTAAGGACAGCCACCAACGCCTCCTTAGACATTATGTGAGCACACAATAGAATCACACCTCTCCCTTGGGTCAGCATCCATCATGTACCAAGGGAGGGAAGGAGGATTTGAAGCTCACCTATATAAACCCACCAAGAGATGAACAAATGGTGATCACAAGGTTATGTTGGCCAAAGTTTCCCAAGAAACACCAGCATTGTGTGTGACCTGGAGTTGGAGCTAAAGAGGAATCGATAGTTGGCCACCCAACATCTTAGTCCACCATAGCAGAGAGAGAGAGAGTTAGACTGCATCAGAGGAAAAAATTGTAAGGAAAACATCCTTGTGTTGGGACCTAGATCCATTGCCTAGGGGCCCTTTGGCAAGTGGGTAAGATTTCCTTTTATTCCAAACATTTAATAAGAAGAGGCCACCGAGTCGTCGTTTTCATTATTACTATTTGGAACTCTCTATATAGCTTCTTTTGTGTTTTTTGTTTTTTAACCAAAGCATACTTTAACATATTATTTCCATTTAGTTTTATGCTTTTGATCTCCCCCCACATTCTGCCTATTACCAATAGTTTAGAGAGCAGACCACACTCTCTAAGCTCGTGTGATTTTGTACACCCGTTTGTCGAATCCACCACAACAATTACCATCATCCCACGATAGATCGTCAAGAGACAGGGTTCCCATGGTAGCCTCATCAAAAGGAAACACTTCTTGCAAAGGATCTAGTGAATCAAAATTACCAAGCCAAGGAGATTGAGAATATATGTGAAGATTCATGCTCGAAGGAGAGGACGAAGTATCTGATGTAGCAATGAGTTCACAATAATCAATTTCAATCAGACTCAAAGGCATCAAATCCCAAAACTAATCGATCTGGTCAGGAGAAGGGATAACCCAGGCATCATCGGTTTGATAAATCATGTTGACCTTTATATTATTCGGTGGTGGAAGACATAAAACACCCATGAGGGTAGGATCCTTGAAAAGGCCTGGTCCTATGCTCTCGTAGGGAGTAGGAATATTGTCCACATACGGAACATTTTTCTCAAAAGAAGAAGTGAAAAAAGACAATTGATCAAGAGTAATAATCTTTCCTTCATGCGAGAACTTCAGAACACGAAAGAGATTGGACAGAACGCAAAGCATGGCGTGAGTCGAACTGCGTCCGAGGAGAAGATTATAATTGAGTTTTGCCTCAACGACTTCAACCTCAACATTGACTGTCTTCCCTTCTAACATGATCGGAAAACTAGCGAGAACACTAAGGGGTTTAGATTCTCTTCCATCAAATGCTTCAAAGGCATTGGGTGATGAGGTAAGAGCTAGAGAACCAATGGCTTTCCAACAAGTAGCTGACATAACACAGGTGGATGCACCCTCGTCCACGACAGCCCGATGAATATTCAAACCATTTATACCAACTTGAATGATGAGCGCAATTTGGTGCGGGAGTCGCGGGATGAAATTCTCTAAATCGAAATTAAGCAAGCTAGTATCAGCAGGATCAATCCCACCTATCGCAGATAGCAAAGCTTTCCATTGTAAAGGACAACTCTGAATTACTTCTAATGCAGACATTGCAGACGGTGCCTGAGCCAAATCCTCAACAATACTGTAATGTTGAGTAGCATGGGCATTAGGATGGTATGAATACTTGCGGAGCAGACCTTTGGAAGGTGATCGCACAACGGATTCAATTGCTAGGTTGTTCAATCTCAAGAAGACCAGAAATAGGAGGGGGAGAAGGACCATCAGCGATCTCTTTCCCTGCTACCTGACATGAACTAGAATAATCTTTTGATCGAGTGGCAATAGAAACAGGTGTAGCACCATTCATCATGAACACTTGCGAACCAGATTGAGCAGAGGATTGATGGTGTTCTACCATCTGAGTCTACTGAGGGAAAAGTGATTTAAGAACGGTTGGAGCTCCTTAGGTGCCTTTGATCAATCGACTCACTTCAGACCATCGAGGAAAAATAAAACAAGGATAATTCGATTTGCGTTGAGAACTATTAGTAGAACGAGGTTTTGGAGAATCCTGTTTTGAGGCATTGGCTTTAGCCTTACCTTTACCCTTCTTCTTACCTTTGGAAGTGTTATCTATAGGATTGGCCTAAACAACATTCACTTCTGCGGGTGTGCCAGAATTCGAAGTTGACGAAGAAGCTACATTATTGGAAGAAGTAGACTTCTGCTTCCCAGAGTTAGATGAAGGAGACTTCTGAGAAGTTCATGATATGGAACCAATAATACCATCAACGGACGGAGTCGTTAGCAGTTTAGAAGTTCCAGGTCTAGGAGCATTAGGCAAGACATGATACAATGCAGCAGACTAAGAATACACAAGATCAAGGTACTAGGCATAAGCAATGGCTTGTTCCTCGGTCACACATGCCCCCATAGCAATGTCTTTGGCAATCTGATTGACAAAGGAGGTAGTGAACCAATGAGTCAGAAGCTGATCAGGCATCTCAAATTTGATCATGCGACGACGATGCCACGACTCATGAATATGATCTGAGATATGAGTAGCTCAGTCCTATTTAAATAAAGTGAGGAGATGCGTCCCGGTCTCATAACGGATCGATAATTGAAAATGTGTAAGGAACAGCATGGCCAAAGAATTGAAATCTTGGAAAAATCCATGAGACATCTCAATGTACCACTTTACAATAGCACCAGTAACAATTTGTTGGAAAAGATGGAGACGAATAGAATCGTCAACGCAAGAATTAGAAGAACACCACAAGTGGTAAGTCATCACATGCGTTTGGGGGTCTTCACCAAGTTTACCCTCAAATTTAGGACAATCACCAGGAATCTTGGTCAAAACTGGAGGCCAATATGGATTATGAAGAATAGGATCATTTGTCAATTTCGACACATCAGGTAATTCCAATGTAGCAAGAAACGGTAACTGGGTATTGAAAGTCATCGGAGGTCTTTGATAAGGACCTATATGTACATTCCACCCAGTCCGAGCAGGATTCTGTCCCGAAGGATTTGGATCATAGGGATTAAAAATAGGATAATACAGTTGATACTGGGATTAAGGACCAGGATATTGAGTCGAAGAAGACCACTGAGGCACTTGTTGAGTAGCATAAAGATTCTACTACAAAATGTAGGTATGACTTTGAGGTTGCTGATACACAGTTTGATTTTGAGTGTAAGGAATCTGAGGTGCACTATATACTAGTTGATTTTGAGGGTACGGAATTTGGGGTGCATTATATACCCGTTGATAGGAAATTTGAGGGTAATAAGCACCCTGCAATTTCACAGGTTGAACTTGCGGAGTAAGTTGAGCAGGCTGCTGAGTAGGATAAACAGGTAAAACCGGCTATGGAAATGAAGGAATTTGATGGTGGGCAGGTTGCGACAGTTGCTGAGATGGTTTTTGAGGGCCACCAGGTTGACCTTGTGGGAAAGGTTGGCCTGATGGTTGCGACGGACCAGGTTGTCCCTGATGACTAGGTTGACCTAGAGAAGGACCAAAGGGTTGTCCTGGTTGCACAATATTTGGGCCATACTAAACATGCGGTTGTGATTGAGGTGCAATAGGTTGTCCATGTGATGGATAAACTTCCCCCAGGACCAAAAGATGATCTGGGCTAAACTAAAGGTTGACCCAAAAGACCAGAGGGTTCTCCATGTCGGACCAAAGTTTGTCCTTGTCGACCGTATGGTTGTCCCTATGAACCAAAAGTAGGGCCCTGCTGAGCTGAAGGTTATCCCTGAGAGGGATTTCCTTGTAAGCCAAAGGGTTTCACATGCAAAGTAGGTCCCAAAAAAGTAACAGACTGATAAGGACAATAAACGGCCTGATAAGGATCTATAAGAGGCATATAAACTAGATTCCAACAGTCATCATAATGGTGTAGATATACATATACAGGATTACCAACAGCATCATAGTAATGAAAATGAGGATCTCTAGGAGCACGAAATTGCTAAGAACCCTGTGCATTCTCCTGTTGAACATCCAACAGATATTATTCAAAAGTGAAACCGCTAGGAATCATAGGAGTAGTGGAAACTAAACTAGAAGCCACACAGATTGTAGGTTGAACTGGAACAAATGTAACAGTAACCAACAGATCTGACGCCAAAGGTAACGGTACTGATGAAGACTGGGCCAAACTCCAAGGAGGAGTTACTGTGCTAGATTGTGCAATGGATGCAACACCTGACATAATCTGACTTAGAGACCTATAGCCAGCTAGAAGTGGCACCGAAGGCAAAGAAGATTGAATAGAGGGATTAGAAAGATCTTCAGGAAAGATTTGATATTATCCTATGGATAAATGCATTCCTTCACTACCAATATAACTGGAGGAATCCATATATGAATCTGCCGTAAGATCTTCGAAAAGACTACAGGGACTAGGAGTTACCGCAATAGCAACAGAAGGCGATCCAGACGTAAGAGGGGGAAATTCCCCTTCATCCCCAAAATCGTACCAAGTACTCGAAAGAGGCCAATTTAATTCAACTCGTTTGTCAAGTGGAGACCAAGTAGCAAGGGATTGGATAGACGAAATAATAGGCTATGAGAACTCAATAGACCTAGTGGATTGAGGGGTTCCGAAAGAAGTGTCCAGGAAAGAACCACCACTAGGTGGCAGTGAAGATGGAAAAACTGGATGTTCCGCCACTTTGACTGTAAATCATAACAGGAAGGAAAAGAGATAACCAATCGAAGGTACCAAAATCAAAAACCAAGGAAATAAATTATACTAAGTAACAAACTTTTAATGGGCATGTAATTGTAGGTGATTAATTTTATAACAGTGAAACCAAAATTCATTGTTTCATGTTTTAAGAGTCAAGAAACTGGAAAAAGATGACTCTAGTCACTTTCAATTTGAAACGAGCGTGAAAGGACAAGTGCTTGATGTTGGGAAAAATACTGAGAGGGGGGGGTGAATCAGTATTTACTGCATATTCAAAACTTTTACTTTTTCTTGCTTCTAAAACCCATACGCTACTTTCCTAAAACAGACTCGCGTATATACGCGGATACCCTTTATGAAACTCACGTATACACATATATCTAATTATGTTATTAGATCTTCACTTAAATCATTCCATCATTCATTCATCAAATGTTTAAAAAAATAGTAAACATGAACAGTAAGAGCAGAGTAAACCATCACACAAAGCATCACACATGAACACCAGGATTTTTAGGTGGAAACCCAAGTCGGGAGAAAACCACCGCTGTCGTTGCTCAGCCTTCAATCTTTTATTATAGAGAAAAAATCTTACAACATATGTGCTGGTGTAGACTCCTACCAGCATGTAGGCACCCACCTGTGCTTGTTTACCAGCCTCTCCTGGAAGGGAGCTCCAACCCCCTGACTCGTTTACCAGCCTCTCTCGGAAGGGAGCTACGACCCCCGATCTCATTTACCAGCCTCACCTGGAAGGGAGCTACAACCCCCTGACTGAAGGCTACAACCCTCAGCACCTCTATGGACCACGTTTCATCAATTTTCACACTGGATCCAAAGCTTCCACTAGGACACCACTTGCAGGCCACGTTTCATCATATTTCCAGACTGGACCCTTTCCATACTTTTAAGCTCAAACATACATCACCAACAGATACTTATCAATTCAGACAACACAGATCAGATAGCAGAAACATAGTAGAACAGATCAGACATTTCATACCCCTTGCATCAGCAAACCCTAGTTTGCATACGCGCTTTCCATTCACTGATGTCGCGTATATACGCGCTTCCATTCAGATAAACCCGCGTATACTTCTATACAAATTACAAAGTCAATTTTATTGCGCATACACGCTTTCTCTTCAGAGAAGTCGCGTATATACGCGTTTCCTCTGCGGCAAACTAGCGTATAGATCTTCAAATATTATAGAGCAGCATACTTCTTCAGATCAGATATTCAGTTTAGATTTACCTTTTTTCCTCTGACAGATGTTCGCCTCATCTCAGATCTAAGCCTTCCATGAACAGATCTAGCAAATACAAGTACAATACAGATCTAGATCCCCTTCTTCATCACTCCTTCATCGGTGCATCATACATTCAGACCTTTCATTCAACTGTAACCGTTTCCATTCAGATATACTCCAGAGAGAAGTATTCATTCAGGCTCAAACATCTTGTGCCCACTCACCTCCTTTGCACAATGAAATTCTTCTCCTTATATAGGTTTACCCAATTTCAATACCATGAGCCAAAACCACATTACTTCCGATGGTATTCCTGGACGGGGTCATTTAGACGAATTATTACCCAATACAATGGGTCAATACCATGGTGGTTACCCCTGCTTTTACATTTTAAGAGCGCTTTTTCCCATACGCGAATTGGCACGTTGATTCCCGCGTGCATACGCGAATTCCCCTAGGCAAATCCACGTATGCCTAGAGACATACTCTTTTCATCAATATTTAGCACATGCTGAAATCCTTTCTTCATTGCCTTCTGTACACACTGTAGATACATCAGATTTACTTCATCACGAACATATTCTATCAAGCACAACTTCATCAAGTAAGTTGCCATCATCTTCATTCAGTGGGTTGCCATCAAGGACAACACTCTGCATCATATTGCCAACAATCTCCCCCTTTGGACTTTATGGCAACCACGATGGTGTTTGGTTACCACAACAGATAGGTACATTAAGAATACAATGACACCATTCAAACACCATGTCACTCTCCCCCTTTGACATCAAGGGCAAAGGGCTGATCAAAAACCAACATACTCTCCCCCTTTTCTCCTTATGTGGAGGAAGCATTCTGCAGATCTGATATATATAGAAGTAACCAAGCTCGCCCTGAGTTCATGCTGAATCTTCAAACATATTTTCCAATGAAGTACATGACTCTATGAACTTCCTATCACCAAGGACTCATACTTACATCAAATATCCAACCAAGTGGATTTACATATGAGACTCAAGTACCCAACCAAGTGGGTTTACAAAAATTGACTCAGCTACCCAACCAAGTGGGTTTACAACTTTAACAAGTCCTTACATGACTGAATATTACAATTTTACATCATGGGTCTCAACATGACCTTTTTATCAAAATACAAATATGACTTTTCATAACCAACACCCGAAATTCCTCAAGAAAGAGAACATATTTCAGAACCATCATAATGCCAACAATGCATTATACTTAGCAAAGCTAATGCTCCCCCTGAAACTGTGCATCCAAGCATCCTTTTCATATGACTAAGGCTCCCCCTTAGTTTGTGCATCCTGAACACTGTCACCAACAAACCATCAAGGTATCTGTATCAAAACATTAGAGAAAGAATTATGAGCACTGGAACTCCACCAGAGATACCAAACAGTATCAGAGATACCAAGCAGCACTGCAGCTGTGCTGAAGAGAGCTGACTCCAAACAGAAAATTGTCAGCAATCAGACATACGTGGTTTTCTGTGCATGAACTCGCGTATATATGCGACTGTGTTTCATGAAACCCGCGTATCCAATACCATCTTCTAAATTTAAGCAGATTTTTTCTTTTGACTGGCAGAGAACACTCCCAGCTTCTGTCTTAGATACTCGAACGCTTCCCTGGGCAGAGGTTTGGTAAAGATATCAGCAATTTGTTCTTTGGAGGGAACATACTCCAACTTCACCTTTTTCTCAAGCACTTGTTCACGCAAGAAGTGTTACTTGATTTGAATGTGCTTGGTCTTCGAATGCATAACAGGATTCTTTGAAATACTGATGGCACTTGTATTGTCACACTTAATGGGGACAGGAGGTGTACATTTGATTTGAAAATCTTGTAAGGTTTGCATCATCCAAAGGAGTTGTGTGCAACAAGATGCGGCAGCCACATATTCTGCTTCTGCTGTAGATAAGGCAATAGAATTTTTCTTCTTGCTGAACCAAGATACTAACCGAGGTCCCATATAGAATGCACCACCACTAGTGCTTTTCCGATCATCAACACTTCCAGCCCAATCTGCATCAGTGTAAGCATGAAGAGTAAGATCAGCATTCTTTGGATACCATAGACCAAGGTCTTGAGTTCCTTGAAGATATTTGAAAATTCTTTTAACAGCCTGAAGGTGAGACTCTTTTGGATTAGCTTGGAATCGTCCAACAATCGCTACTGCATGCATAATGTCTGGTCTAGTTCCAGTGAGATAAAGTAGACTTCCTATCCTTGATCTGTATTATGGTTGATTCACCGTGGGAGAATCATCATGAGAACTGAGATTGCATCCGGTTATCATTGGTGTACTTACAGGTTTGCATTCTTCCATGCCATACTTCTTCAGAATTTGCTTAAGATATTTTTCTTGTGATAGGAATATACCATCTGCAATTTGATGCACTTGTAAGCCAAGAAAGAATGTTAGTTCCCCAAGTAAGGACATTTCAAATTCTTGCTGCATGACAGAAGCAAATTTTTGACTCATAGATTCTTCGTTACTCCCAAAAATGATATCATCAACATATACAACCACAATCAATAGTTTATCATTTTCAACTTTTGTGTATAAGTTGCTATCAGCAAACCCCTTTGAAAATCCTTGTTGATGAAGATATTTGTCAAGACGATAGTACCAAGCCCTTGGAGCTTGTTTGAGACCATATAGAGCCTTTTTAAGTCTACAAACAAGATTTGCATCATTTTCCAAAATGAATCCTTCCGGTTGTTCTATATATACTTCTTCTTCTAGATCACCATTAAGAAAAGCAGATTTAACATCCATTTGATAGACTTTGATTTGTTGATAACTTGAAAAAGAAAGAAACATTCTGATGGCTTCAAGTCTAGCTACGGGAGCAAAAGTTTCTTCAAAGTCTATACCTTATTGTTGAGTATACCCTTTGCAAACCAATCTAGCTTTGTTTCTTACAACACCCCCATTCTCATTTAACTTGTTCTTGAAAATCCATTTAGTTCCAATGACATTTTTATCATGTGGTCTTGGTACCAATTCCCAAGTGTCATTCTTTTCAATTTGATCAAGCTCTTCATTCATGGCTTGCCTCCAACATTCATCTTTGCTAGCTTGATTGACATTGTGAGGTTCAATTGTGGATAGAAGTGCCAGATGATTAGAAGATCCCACAAGAGTTCTCCTTGTTTGTACACCTGATTCCTTGTCACCCAAAATTTGAGATTCAGGATGATTCTTTTGCACATATCTGGATGGAGCTTTTTTAGATAGATCATCTTCAGGTTCTTCATTGGATCCATTGTCTATATCATTTGATGTAGAAGGACATAGGTCACCATCATCTTCTTTTGTTGTTTGTTTTTCTTCTTTAGGAGCTGCAGGAGACTCATCAATAACAACATCAATACATTCAACAATCTTTCGAAGCCTTTTATTGTAACATTTGTATGCTTCGCTTGAAGTTGAGCAACCAAGAAATATCCCTTCATCTGATCTAGGTTCAAACTTTCCAAGCTTTTCATCATTATTTTTGATAAAGCATTTACTTCCAAACACTCTAAAATGCTTCACAGATGGAGAATTACCATACCAGAGTTCATATGGAGTTTTGTCACTATTTACCCGAACATGAGCCTTGTTGAGAATGTTAGCTGCTGTATGTGCTGCTTCTCCCCAGAACATGTCAGGAGTTCCAGAATCATCGACCATAGCTCTAGCCATTTGTTGAATTGTTCTTTTCATTCTTTCTGCTACGCCATTTTGTTGTGGAGTACCTGCTACAGAGAATTGTCTTTTTATGCCATGTTGTTCACAAAATTCAAAGAATTCATTTGATGTATATTCTCCTCCTCGATCAGATCTAAGACACTTGATTTTTAGATCTAGTTCATTTTCAACTAAAGCTTTGAAGATCTGAAATTTTTCAAATGCTTCATCTTTGTGTTTAATGAGCCCGATCCAACACATTCTAGAGTAATCATCAATAAACAAGATATAGTATTCTTCCCCACGTGGTGACTTTTTCCTCATAGGTCCACATATGTCAGTATGAATGAGTTCAAGAGGCTCACTTGATGATCCTTCTTTGGCATTAAATCGTATTCTGGTCTGCTTACCGAATTGACAAGATTTGCATATGATACTTTCTGGTAGATTAATATTGGGAAGACCACGAACAACTTGAAGTCTGCTTGCTTTGTTGATTTGAGAGAAGCTCAGATGCCCCAGCCTTCTATGCCATAGCCAATTTTCTGAAGACTTTCTCAAGTAACATTGATCTATGCCGTTCAGTACATACAGGTTGCTAGGATTTCTTTTTCCTTTTATAATGATTTTACCTGTATCAAGATCATGAACCACACATTCCTTTGAACTAAAGACCACTTCTATTCCTTGATCACACATTTGACTTACACTTAACAAGTTATGCCTTAATCCATCCACATACATGACATCATTAGCCTTCACCTTTTCTTTTAGAAATACTGACCCTTTTCCTTTAATTACAGCAGGGGTATCATTACCAAATGTAACTTTCTTTTCCTTTTCTAGAGCATTATATGTAAGAATTTTGCTTTTGTCACCTATCATGTGTCTTGAGCACCCACTATCAATGTACCATTGATTTTCTTCACCTTCTACAAATAATGCTATCCCACAATTTTCAACCTGTATTTCTTTCTTTTTCCATACTTTAGAGCTTGAGGGAACATGTTCTTTTGGCTGGACCTTGCTCCTGCATTCAGATTCTTCATGACCAAAGTTATTGCAATAAGTACATTCAACTTCATTTTGAAGAGGAGAAAAGTTGTTATAGGTGTTCTTTGGTTCAATATTCATCCTTTTATTTCTTGCTTCTCTTGTCATGATGGTTTTATATGCAACACATTGAACAGCTTTATGACCAAAATTGTGACATGAGAAACATTGTCCATTGAAGTAGAAATTTCGGCGACCATGAAATCTTCTATTTGAATTTACCTGTTGGTTGTTGCTTCTTTGAGGGATCTCCCTGTTAGTGATCCTTGATTTGAGATGATCATGCTTTACCTGTAAAGAACCTTTGTTCCCTTGCTGAGTGGCTGAGTGAAGAGAACCAGTTGTGACTGCTTTCAGATAATTTGGTGCTGAAGTCTGGGAAGATTCCCCAGTATATCCAAGACCTGTTTTTACAAGAGGAGACCGTTGTGTCTTGATAATCTCATCTAAGGTTTTTGAACCTTTAGCAAATCTAAGATTGAGAGTCTTCGCTTTCTCATTATCTTTCCTTAGACTTACTACTTCACACTCCAATTCCTCAATGCATTTTTCCTTGGCTTCAAGCTGATTTTCAAGAGTCTCTATGATTATGTTCTTTTCTTCTAGGCTTACTTTGAGTTGATTGTTTTCTTCAAAAAAATCATTGTCCTCTAGAGCATCCACAAAAGTATCCTTTTCTTCTCTTTGTTCAAAAGCCATGAGAAGTCTAAAGTCTTCTTCACATTCTTCCTCACTATTAGATGATCCATCACTGTCTTCATTAGTATAATAACTTTTTCTTGTGCTAGATCGATTCTTATTCCTTCTTGCTACTTCTTTTCCTTTAGCTGAAGTTTCTTTATAAGGACACTTTGCAGCATAATGACCAACTCTTCCACAATTGAAAAATTTGAAAGGAAGCTTACCTTTGAACTTTCCGGTACCTAGTTGAAGTCTTCTCACAAAATTTGCTTCTTCTTCTTCTTCAGATATATAGCTGGATTCTTTGACAACTTCATTTTCTTTTCCTTTTGCAGATGCCTTAAAATCAGCTTATTTGATTTGAGAAGGGCCTCCTTGCCTCATTTCAAAAGCAGTCAGAATACCATGTAATTGAAAAATAGTAAGAGTTTGCAGATCTTACCTTTCTTCAATAGCTGAAACTTTAGAGTCAAATTTTGAAGTCAAGGATCTTAAGACTTTTTCCACCAGAGTAGTATCGGTTATGGTTTCACCCAAATTTCTCATCCGATTTACAATATCATCTAGACAAAGAAAGAAACTGGCAACATTTTCATCACTATGCATCTTCAAATTTTCATATTCAATTCTAAGAGTTTGGAGTTTTGCATTTTTTACCTTTGTATCTCCTTCATAGCTCAGAATGATTTTGTCCCATATCTCTTTTGCTGAATGTAGCTGCATCACTTTAGCAAATTATGATTCAGACATGCTTCCTAATAAGACATTCACTGCTTTGGCATTGATTTCATACTTCTTTCTTTCAGCTGCATCAGTAGGAATACTTGCCGGGTATTGATAACCTTCTTCCACGATTGCACATACATCTGCACCAAGACTTTGCAGATATGCTTTTGTTCGTACCTTCCAGAATATCAGATTGCTTCCATTGAATAGAGGTGGCTTTATAGACATCACTCCTTCTTGACTTCCCATTGCGACGGATCTCCTTCAAGTGATCAAGCTTCTGCAGAAGAACCTGCTCCGATACCAATTGTTGGGAAAAATACTGAGAGGGGGGGGTGAATCAGTATTTAGGGCAAACTGAAACTTTTTACTTTTTCATGCTCTAAAACCCATACGCTACTTTGCTGAAGCCAACTAGCGTATACACGCGGATATCCTTTATAAAACTCGCGTATACACAGAGATATAATTATGCCATTAGTTCTTCACTTATATCATTCCATCATTCATTCATTAGATGTTCTATAAACAGTAAACATGTGCAGTAAGAACAGAATAAACCATCACACAAAGCATCACACATGAACACCAGGATTTTTGGGTGGAAACCCAAGTCGGGAGAAAACCACCGCTGCAGTTGCTCAGCCTTCAATATTTTATTATAGAGAAAACATCTTACAACATATGTGCTGGCGCAGACTTGACCAGCACGCAGGCACCCACCTGCGCTCGTTTACCAGCCTCTCCTGGAAGGGAGCTCCAACCCCCTGACTCGTTTACCAGCCTCTCCTGGAAGGGAGCTACGACACCCCGATCTCGTTTACCAGCCTCACCTGGAAGGGAGCTACGACCCCCTGACTGAAGGCTACAACCCTCAGCACCTCTATGGACCACGTTTCATCAATTTTCACACTGGATCCAAAGCTTCCTTTAGGACACAACTTGCAGGCCACGTTTCATCATATTTTTAGACTGGACCCACTCCATACTTTTAAGCACAGTCAACCATGAAACAGATACATATAACTCACTGACAGATATCAGTAAACCAGCAGAACAGATCAGACATTTCTTACCACAGACTTCAGCAAACCCTAGTTTGCATACGCGCTTTCCTTTCTCTGATGTCGCGTATATACGCGCTTCCGTTCACATAAACCCGCGTATACTTCAGTATAAATTGCAGAGCTGATTTTATTGTGCATACGCGCTTTCTCTTCATCGAAGCCGCGTATATACGCGCTTCCTCTTCGGCGAACTAGCGTATAGATCTTCAACTATTATAGAGCAACATACTTCTTCAGATCAGATATTCAGTTCATATTTACCCTTTTGCTTCTGACAGATGTTCGCCTCATCTCAGATCTAAGCCTTCCATGAACAGATCTAGCAAATACAAGTACAATACAGGTCTAGATCCCCTTCTTCATCACTCCTTCATCGGTGCATCATACATTCAGATCTTTCATTCAACTGTAACCCTTTCCATTCAGATATACTCCAGAGAAGTATTCATTCAAGCTCAGACATCTTGCACCCACACTCATGGTTTGCACAATGAATTTCTTCTCCTTATATAGGTTTACCCTTTTTCAATACCATGAGCCAAAACCACATTACTTCCGATGGTATTCCTGGACGGGGTCATTTAGACGAATCATTACTCAATACAATGGGTCAAAACCATGGTGGTTACCCCTGGTTTTGCACTTTATGAGCGCTTTTGCCCATACGCGACTTCCCTTAGGAAAATCCGCGTATTCCTAGAGACATACTCTTTTTACCATAGATCTAGCACATGCTGAAATCCTTTCTTCATTACCTTCTGTACACACTGTAGATACATCAGATTTACTTCATCAAGAACATATTCTATCAAGCACAACTTCATCAAGTAAGTTGCCATCATCTTCATTCAGTGGGTTGCCATCAAGGACAACACTCTGCATCATATTGCCAACACTTGATGATTTCTTCTCTTATTTAAAGAGTCACGAAAATATCAAAATGACTTCTCAGGAATTATAAGCAAGAGTGTGTACCAGGTTTCCGTGAACTGCCATATACACCTTCGTGATC
>CM076580.1:422698413-422753413 GCA_034641835.2 Pinus albicaulis | reverse complement strand
CTCAAGGGATCGTTCCCCACATTCACAAATGACATCCCTATTAAACCCATTGGTCTAAAAAAGTGCTCCTAGTCCAAGGGAATTCAAACTTGACACTTGATCGCCCAAAACTAGCCAGATTCCAAGCAAAATTGGCAACAAATGATCAAGTTAACCCCTTGGGATGGTTTAAAAAGGTATTTGCGTAGTCAAAATAGTTCATTTATTTATTTGTAAAACACAATGTTATACTATTCAAATAAATTATTAACATGATTTCAAATTATTGTTCTCTATCCCTCAACACGACCTGATTAACCCTATCATATCCAATTTGCAACAAGTTAGTTAGTATCTAATCACCTTCATATGCATATTCCATACTGTTGAAGAGACCTACCACAGAGCGCTTCAGGCTTTTTCCGGGCTCTTTCCCTAGATTTAGAAGAAAAGGGCTATGTGTTTTGTATGTATTCCCACAATTCTCAATTTTTTTTTTTGATTCCATCAATTCAGACATTTAATTTTGAAAGAGAGTAAAAGTTGGAGTAGTGATAACATTCATCTATAAACTATATTGTGCTTACCCAAGACATTGCCCAAGATAAATTAATTTTATTAGATATATATTGTATAAACAACATTTATCATGCCAGTATGGATCTTGTGACAAAAATATCATGGAATCTCCTTCAGCATCAGTAAGTATTTTCATATTCAAATCCTCTTACCATGACTATGCTCCAGATAGTACTGCGGACTTTTAAATAAAACAAACATTGAAAAAGGGCACTCTCAGATTACATAAGCAATAAAAATATAATTAAATGTACAACAAATTAGTTTAAAGTGTTTGGTCTTACATCACTATATTTTATGTCCCTTCCAGAGATCTCAGCTCTAGTTTTGGGCATTGAAACCATATGATCACAACCTTGGTGTAAACAAGTATTATTTCTTCATATGTCTTGATTATTGCATTATTTTCCAACTATTTTTCACATGGAAACACATTGTAACGCCCATTGGGATTTTCTACTCCAAAATGAAAAAAAAATAATTCATCTAAAGGGCGGCCATCCTCTCCACAACTGTACAAAACCAGAGAAAACCCCTTATAATATGCATTTCCAAAAACATAGATAAGCTCAGAGTAGATATTCAAACATTATAATAGACATATTTATTGACCTACCATCATAAATGTCGATTTCTGAGTTAGCTTGAACATCACTGTGAGAAAATGGCCTCGGGGTTGCTTCCTACCAACATCAAGTTGAGTCCATGAAAATGAAGTTTTCTAAACCTAAAAAAAATGTCTCATACAAAACTCTTATGTGAATAAACCAGTAGGTCTATGCTTTTGGGTTGTAGCTTGACCAAGCCCTTAAGGGCTTAATGTAAATCCGTCATGAAATATGGATGTGTTCCATTTGTTGTTTGTGGTCCAATTTGCGAAGAGTTCACCAAAAGAGAAAGACACTGACCTTTATATTCAAACATGTAAATACAAAATTATCAATCTAGTGTTATAGGTAAATAGTGGCAATACTAACAATATTTATTATAGAAAGAACTCCTTGAATACCTTACAAATCTAAATTATTTGCCAAGAAGAAAATGAGATATGTCATTCAAATATGGCACCATTAGGATATGTGTGTGGGAATTACGATAACAGTTTTTCAACATTTTCTACCACATAAAATCATCAAAATAAAATCACTAGAATTATTAGATTCAGACACTGCAAAAATAAAATGCAACCACGTTCCAACCCTTGAAAAGGTGGGAAAATTTTATATAAATTATCAATCATTAGAATAGTTAAAAATTCAAAAAATCATGTTATCTAGATAGATATCTACATCTTGTTGAAATAAATTTTTCTATACAAAAAAGGTTTTGCAATGATCTAAACTGATCAAAAGGATGGATCTTCCTTTCATCAAGTGGTCCCCACTATAGTGACCATGGAACAATGCTCAATGCAGCATGTCAGTTTTACATAGGAATATGGAGCAAGAGACCAAAAACTTTCATGAATAGATCTAATCTTGGTCCCTATCTCCAATAAATAGTTGATGCTGAGTGAATGCCTTTCCTCCATGATTAATTTGGTCTTCATTTAATTTTCCCTATGGTAAGATCAACACTATCAATAAGATGGCCTGGGAAATAATCAATAGGTAGAAGAAAATATAAAGATATCTTACTGTGTAAAAAACATCTCATTAAAATTTTTATGCACATTTTTACAAATGGAATATTTTTATCCATGGTTTTACCCACTGGTAATCAATAATACAAAAAATTTGGATATTATGTGGTGAAGTTCATATCCTACTGTCATAGTTTTCTACCTCCTCATTGACATTGAATATTCTTCCAGCTAGGTTTGCAACAATAAACCAATATAGATCGTTAATAAAAACTTGAGAGTATTTTGTGGGAAAAAATTTCCAAGGCTTTCAATTTAATTGCACAAAAAGGACATCATGATATACCAGACTAAGATTTCCTCCTTTCCTTGGAAATTAAATTTGTTCAATATTTGGTCCCAAGGAAAGGATTGCAATCCAAAATATCAGAGGAAATTTTATCTATATACATTTGAATTGGATTCTTGTGCTTTCCAAAGGCTCTTATTATCATCCCTGTACTTTTCTGCAAAGAACAAGTACTCTGCATAAATAATTGGAGGAACCAAAAAATCAATGCAAACTAATTTATTAAAAGTGCTTAAGGCATTACCAAATAGAAGATCAAATCTAGTAAATCAACAACATTGTGAAACAACAACACTTCCATTTCGATCCCAAGATCAATAATCAGTAAGCTATAACACACATTGCAATAGATTCATGCTTCTAAATTAAAAAAACTACATACCTCAATTTCTCTATTCTTTGGTTTTTTTGGGCTTCTACATTTGATACAAGTTATGCCAATTTTTGTTTCCCCTCCTTCAATTCAATCTCCAACTTTGAAATCTAATCAATCAAAGGGTTACATATTTAAGCAACAAAGAACACAGACATGTTAACTCTCTATGACCATTCAAGATTTTGATCAAATATTCCCTCCTCACACAGGTTAACTCTCTAAGTGTGCTCATGGTAATATCACTATGATCAGTGAATATTTTGATCAAATAGTCCCTCTTATGGAATTCAAACATCTTTAATGAAAACATCAAGGGCATAAAAATTGTCAAGTTTCAAATGACTCTACCTCACCATCTGGTTTAACTACAATTTTCTATGATGATATTACACACACCTGATCCAAACAATCAATTAAAATGTCAAAAAATGTCTCAATTAGGAATCCATAGGTTTATGACAAGTATTCTTTTATGGGAACCTAATACATACATAGGACTATGAATAGAACTTCAAAAAAAAAAAAAAAAATTCAAAGAACCAGCTTTATCATAAATCTTGATAAGAGAAGACAATATTGGATACATGCTATAAGATTGATAAAATGAAAAATAGTGACAGATAAACAAGATCCATCATCCAAATGGTGTATGAACAATTAACCACATAAGAATGTTGTGAGTAACAAGGGCTGCAAATAGTTTTAACAACTAAGTATTAATTATAGAAGGGGCTAATTGTTGAAATGTAATGGTATTCAAAATTATGATGTCATGACTTGATGTCTATTGGGATCGATGCTTATTTTCCTATTCAGTGCATGGGAATGTTATGCAGTTGGTTGAACGGAGGCAATTTATTCATTGACCTGACATAATTAGATATCAAGATTCAAGAGAAGCCATATTATGCACCTTGTGTTGCAATTGTAGCATCTGCTTCACTTAAGGAGATGATAAATCCTGGTGCTTTAGAAGTTGCATCTCACATTTTCAGTGGTGTCTAATTTAAGATTTTGGGATATTATACAGATTTTCATTTACTTGGTTTCAAAATTGTTGCTTTAATTCTAATGTTTGCAACGGTCTCTGGTATTCTCATGGACTTGTTTTTTAATATTGTTGGAGATGCTTGGGATAATGTAAATAAGTACAAATAAAGTGGTTCTCTTGGCAGAAAAGGAGGTGAAGCTCACAAGTCAGCGGTTACAGGAGACACAGTTGAACATCCATTCAAAGACATTGTTGAATCATCACTACGCTTGCAACTATCACATTGGTCATGGAATCTATGTTTTTGTGAATTCATTGTAGGATCACGAGTTTTCACCTAGAAGAAATTATGTATGGTGTTATATCCAGATATTTTCCATCCATTTTTATTGTATTTAGAAGTTGTTAAGACTATAATTTGTTGGATTTTTTTTTCAGACATAGGGTTTTTTTCTGGATATGACTAACTGGTTAACTATATTGGTCAATATAGAATTCTCTCCAACTCTTTTCGAGAATGTAACTATTTTTTTTTGAAAAAAACAATAATATTAAAAATTTTCAAATAAGATATTATGTTATTTGTTTAATGGCCAAAGAGAATCTAACTTGTTTAAAAAAATGCTATAATTAAAAAATATATATTTACGACTATACAATAAACATGTTTTCTCAAATTTATATTAGAATAAATATGGGTAGTTCTAAACAAAGAATCCCAAGCCTATACCAAAAACTAGGATGAATATACCACCACACATACTCTGAGGTCTACTGAAAACTTTCAACTTGTATATATATTCTCTAAAAGAGTACAACTCGACCACCACGATGTCTAGGAGCAAGATATTCACCAGTATTATCAAACTCAATTGCTAAGATGATATAAAATTTATAAGAAAAAGTATGAAAATGAGTGAATTTCAGGAAATATGTTTAAACAACAAACAAACAAAAATTAAAACTTATAGCTCAATCAGACTGGAATCACAGACTTCTACAACTATGGTAAGTAAATTCTTAGACACTACAAATTGGAATTGGAGAGAATATTAAAGACCCTTTTTGTCTATTTTAGAAATTAGACAGGTTGAAAAAGGCTCATAAGTCTACATGGGCGGAACGGGAAGCTGCTCAAGCTCTAGTCAGGATTTCAAAAGCTCAGACACTTTAAATGCAAATTGGTGAAAATATTCAAGACCTTCATTTTGATTTGGAGCTAGTAGTTCACTTAACACAGAGGTACACAGAAACTGGCATACTTGACAACTCAAACGGAACATTTCCCATTAAAAAATAACTACAATGGCATCCCCATAAATAATAGAATTCCAATTGGTTCAATGTATAAATTTCTCATTGCATCATAGCGAAGGAAAAATACAATCGCAAGCTCAAATTACAACAATAATAATTGAAAAAAGGTGGTGAATATATTATATCTTGAGAATACCACTTGATAAGGTGGCATTTCACATGAAGAGGCTTTTAGGTGACTATGAAGGTAAAAACCACTAGAAAATTCCTACTTGATTTATATTTACTCGCCTTCCACAAGTCGAAAAATAAAATGTCCATAGGTAACTAGTGTAGTCCAATGGATATACATCCCATAATATATTGTAATGAAGTTATTAAAGCATAAAAACAAACATTAAAGAATTTCACAAATAATGATAGAACCGAGGGTACAACATCCAGTTTTAACTAGAATTGTCACCATACAAATATCAAAACATAGAAATCATGCCCATCAGCAATGTCAATACTCAACACATATGTTGAGGTCAAGACGAATAATTAATGACAATATGTAATGTGAAAATGATAAAATATGACTTGCTCAAATCTATAGAACTTAAGTCTCTAACTCTTAAGCAAAAAAATTCATTGCCAAATAAGCAAGAAAGAGTGTAGAAAGTTGATTATTTTTCTCAGAATAAAAAAACGAATTCAAAAAGTTTTCATTTCTTTTTAGAAAGGGGGCATATTTTTGGAAAAACGCACCATTGTCTACAAAGAAATTCTTGAATCAATGTAGAGAGGTAAGAGCTAGAAATCTTGCCCATCACCAAAGTTGAAGCTTGACATACATGTTGAGGTCAAAAAGAAAAACTACTAATAATGTGCAAGGTAAAAATAATAAAATTTGACTGGCTAAAGTCTATAGAGCATGTCACTTACTCATACATTATAAACATCAATTCCAAGTAAGCAAGAGAGTGTAGAATTCCCAATTATTTTTCTAACGCTAAAAAAAAAAAAGACGAAGTCTAGAATTTTTCATTATTTTTCAACAAGGGAGGAAATATTTTTGGAATGCCCAAGCCAATATGGAGACGTAAAGATTCAAACAAGCATGAACAGGTGGTTACCATTGTCCGTTACCTAGATGGAAACATCTTCATATCTTAAAGTGCAATGTACCACCTCTATTCAAGATGGTACTAATGTGTCTGAAGCCTGGTTCTTAACCCTCTGCAGCATCTGAACCTACCTGCCATTGCGGGTTAGTTTCCATTTTCTTATTAGTAAGTGTGTATTTATCTAATTTCTCAAGCCTTCTAATTTCTTCAATTTTATAAAAGGATATGTTGTGCACAATACCAAAAGACTTACTTGGAATTTATCTTGAAAGCAGGAACATGAATGAACCTCGTTCTCAGTTGGTTCTAACCTAGGTTCTCCATCCACCATGGCTATAGGAAGCTCAATGAATGTTATAGCCCCTAATTATGATTTTTCTAACTTCTATGCGGTAACCTTCTTTCGGAGGTAAGATATATAATGGGAAAGGTAGGCCAGCCAATAAATAGTGGAATTTTGATGACTGCCTTGTAGTAGGAGCCATTACGACCCAAATCACCATCCCACCCTGCACAACTCGCCTCCCTCCCTCGTTGGGAAACCCTATGTACCTAAATGATCCCATAATAGAAATCTGAGAATAAATAGGATCCAGACCAACCCATGATCCCTCTACGAGCCGAACTTTGTTTCTTGTTGGATGTTCATCACTAGCTATTGACAGGGACAAAAGGGATGATCAATTTCCTTTCTTCTTGGCTATTCATCGCTAGTCATTGATAGATATGGTGGCAAGAGAGAAAGTAGGAGCACCGCATAGACGAAGTCGGGGTTACTAAGTCTCAATAATAGCACTTAGCCTAACATCACAGCTACCAATATCCAAATCTAGGTTGGTCCTAGATCTAAAACCTGAGGAAGAAAAACAGATTACCTAATTGAGAAAAAAACCCTGCTTACCCTTTTAAGGTGTTTTTCGATAGCATTATTGCCTACACCTTCCACTAGAATTAGGTTTTCATCTTCGATTCGTTTTGGTTTTATTGTTTATCTTGGTGTTATATTTCATTCGCCTTCTTCCTGAAATAGAATACTTTTAAGTAATTTTTAGGGAATTGGGTTGCTAGCTTGGTTGTTATTTCTCTCACATCCAACTGGGTTTTGGTTTTCTACCCTTTTAGGTAGGTTTAAATACATAATATTTGTGTCATTTGTTATTATTTTGGGAGTTAGAAGTAGTAGTGGGTCTCTAGCATAGTTACTTCACCTGCCCTAGACTAGTAAGAACAATGACTGAAGACTCCCCAATAGGGGAATATCTCCATGCATGTGTCTATATAAAGGAAATTGATTCCTCTTGGTAGAACAAGGGTATAGTAGAAAATGCTACAGTAGTTAGGTATACTTGTAGCCCAGAACATGCTTAATGTGACTATAAATTTTCCCTTTGAGTGGGTAACTTATATCGTGGGGTTGTGGATGCCTGTTCTGGACATATTTTCACATCTTCACTTCCATTCTGTAATAAACCCTTCTTCTACTCCATCCCAACTGGGGCTTCTACCGTAGTGCTATGAGACAAGGGATGAAAGAATGTCAAGGCAAAGGCAGAAGGCTATAGGTGAATTATGTTTGTTTATAAGCCTATGTATTTTGAAAGAAAGGCTAAAGAAAGAAACATGAAAATGGTACAAAATTATAGTGAGTGTCTACTGGCTAAATGCTTCTATCCTTAACATGGCATGGTGCATAACATTCATGATATACCTTGGAGATGGAGTGATCAAGCATGTCTCTCTCATGTGAGGGTCCTAGAGATGATCTAATTTAAACATTTTTAACTTTTTGATTCTTTATGTTTACAAAGAATTGGTGTGAATAACTGTTATTGTTATTTTTTTTTCTTTACTATAATAGCTTATGATCTATTATATCTATGTTTTGGAAGAAATGTTCCTTATCTACAGGATTCAAAGCTCAAGATAGAAGAGAGAGCCTAGAAAGCTCCATATTGATTATCCTGGGGGTAGGGACAATGAAAAACAATCATGTCTAGTTAGAAGAGTTGGAACCTCAAGTCTTGGAGCCTAGCTTCACTATTTCCTATTAATACCTAAATATAAGCCTAGGAAACTGCCCAGTAGAAATGGAAGATAAAAATCCTTCTCCAATCTCCTAAGAATAAATTCATCAGAGATTGAACCAACAAGGATCGTTGAATTGAAAATTGGTGTTGAGATACAAGATGGATGAAACATTACAAAATATTCGACACAAAGAGATCTCTCATGACCAAAAACCAATGCCTATGAGAGGCAGAAATTTACCCAGTAAATATGCAGGGCTTATCACCCAAGGATCATCAGACTATGGGTAGGATAAAAAAATTGATCATCCATATCAGGGTCATTTCCTGATTAAGGTGACCAGAAACCTAATTATATTGTGACAATCCTTATAAGGCTCTAGAATGTGCTTGAAGGGCTACGGAATCCTTTGACATATGCTTTGATGGTAATTCCAACATTGAGTTTATAAACAGCTTGCATATACACGTAACAATTCATTTCCATTTGGGGCAGTTTGGAGAGGCCATTCATGTATTGTAATGCTTAATGAGAGTCCCTGTGATGAATGAAGAGCCTATATATGCTCTTGCAACATTTGCAGGTAATGTAGTTTTTAGAGGCTGAGAAGTTCTGCCAACGTGCTCTTGAAATCCATGAGATGCATGATGGTATGGCTTCTGTAGAATAGGTTTTTTACAAGAGGTTGATGGAACTTATCTGTGAAGGGAATGGGGATTATGAAGAGACCCTTGAGAATTTAGTGCTGGAAAGCATGACATTGATGTATCATGGCTTGGATGTTGAAGTGGCCTTTGTCAATTGTAGCATTGGGGACACATATCTGGCAATGAGAAAGGATGATGAAGTTGTGTTCGCCTATAAGAAGTCTCTCACTGTGCTCAATTATTCGAAGGGAGAGAACTATCCTAGTGTTTTTTCCATTTATGTTCACCTTTTTAGATGTATATAGTAAGATTGGGAAATTGAGGCAGGCTAGAGAATTTTGTGAGAGTGCTCTAGGATTTATGAGAATCCCATCTCAAGAAGCCCCCTACCTGATATTATAAGCGGGTTGACTAGGATAGTTATGATCTATGAGGCCAAAAATGAGCCTACACATGCTTTAGGTCTTCTTCATAAGGCATTATAAGCCTTGCATGATGCTCCTGGTCAACAGAGTGTGAGAGAAGGCATTGAAGCACAGATGGGTGTTGTACACTCTATCTTGCAGAACCATGATGAGGCACAAGATTTGTTAAGAAATTCCATTGCAAAATTGAGGGCCAATGGAGAGATGAGATTTGTATTCTTTGGCATTGTTTTGAACTAAATGGGACTAGCTTGTGTGCAATTCTATGCTATAAATAAAGCTACAAATTTGTTTGAAGAATCAAGCTTGATTTTGGAAGAGATCTGTGGTCCCTATCATCCTAATACACTTTCAAGGAGCCTTGTAAGACATACCATTTGGGTGGGGTAGAGCACAACCAGTCCAGCTAAATCCTCTGTTGATCTTACCAGTGAACCGAAGCTCCTTTGGCACAATACCAACAATTTTGGTAGGAAAGGCTTCCCAATATCCAATTTTTCATTTGAAAAAATAGGGCCACATTTTCCTTTCTGGGCCAAAATAGTATGAACCAAACTGACATACTTAATGGTATTCGAGTTCTTCAGTGAATGTGAAAAACATGGCCTTCTTGCTTTTCATTCAAAAACAACTATGCCTCCTATTAAAAATTATGTTTGCACCTCGTTTTGAGGACAACATATAAGAGATTATTTATTTTTCCATGTTGCTTGTGAATTTCAGCATCTGTAAGAATTTTTTGGAATGTTGATAAATTTAATAAAACATGTATGCATAATATTCAGTTTAGGTTCCTCTAATTTCTTAGATGTAAAGTTTGTGTCCAGCAAAACATTCAGAAGAATTATAAAATGTAGCCCAATGAAGTCTTCAAGTTTTATTCTTGTCGTTGAGTTTTCCCTTTATATAATAATGGCATCAATTTTCAATATGTAAATTCCAGTGAACAAAACACTTTTCAATATATAAACTAACAACAAAAATCTTTTTCTTAGCGGATTTTCTCTTTGTTGTATAATTTAGTTTTTAAGTTAGTGTTTTGACCCTATCTAGACTCTATGCCATTATATCCAACGTTTTTCCTGGAAACAAATTTCTTATTCCAAAAAACTTCAAAAGGTGTTGTTGTTATAGATAGCTGAAACTATATTCTGGATAGGAATTACACATAAGAGTCAGAGAAGTGTTCCTTTATCTTTTCTCTTATGCATTTTATGTGAAATCTCTTAGATCATATACTTTCAATATTCAGATAAAGTGATTTCAAACTAGTTCCTCTGCTATCTTTTTTTAGAGTATTTTCTACCAATTTCTAAAATTGAATTTGGCCTCAATGAAATTTTATTCAACAACCCCTTTAGTGATTCAACTATTTCTTCTTTTATTTCCCTGTAATTTGTGTAGTAGCTTCTTGTCTTGATGCTTCACATCAATCAGGGTTTTGTTTGTGGTACATTTTAATTCTTGTGAAATATTTTTTTCTTGTAGTGGCTGAATAAAACCAAATGGAATCCTCAACAAAAATAATTTATAAATTCTTTCTATTTCCGTTCTGTTTGTGATGATAAAATTTTCAATATCATAATAGGCATACCTCTTCTAGATTCCCTCGAACAGTAAAAGGAATGTGTTTCTTTTACTATACATTTAATCTTGGGATCATCTACATAAGTATTTGGTTCTCTTTACTATTAGAGTTCCTACTTTTCCTTTGTCATTTTTAGTGAAGTTGTTGACTAATGTTGGGTAATAATTTGTACTACTTGTAATGTAAGCAACAAATTCTTCTAGTATATGATTTCTTGAATTAAATTAATGAAATTATGAGATTTTACTCCACATGTAAAATTTTGAATTATCTACTTATGAACCTCCTGTTAGTGATAATGGTGGGCTAACATAACATTACTAACTAGTCTATCTTCACTTTTTTAAATGATCTCTTCTTTTTTGTGTTCTAAGAGATGCCTTAAAATCTAATCTAGCCTATGTTGCTGCATAAAAAAGGAGCAGGAGTTTTGGAGGAAAATACAACCAAGGTTTATGCATGATTTAAAGAACTAGAGATATAGGTTAGTGTTTCATGACGATTTGTGGAAATAGAAGCCTCTAAGAAAGTCTCGGTTAAGTAATTTTCAAGTTTTATATACTCCATGCTGGCATAATACATAGATTTTCATCAGTTAGTTTTGTAGGTAGTTCACTACCAAAAGCAATAGATGCTATGATTATTCAGATATGGCAAGCTATATGTGTAAAAATTCTAGGTGGAAAATCTTGAAGAAGTTTTAAGGAAACAAAATAAAAGACAACAAATTTTAGAATCGCAGGCAAGCAAACCTGAGAATAAAGAAAAATAATTTTCCAAAAAAAATAAAAGGGTAGGCATGAAGGTCACTTCCATATAGAAATGCCTTTGATGTTGTTCCATTTGGAGTGTTAATGATGCAATTACTGGAATGGTGTTTTTTTCCTCTTTTTGTACTATTTTTCATGCCTTGTTAATGTTAATGACTTCCATCGAGAAGTGTTTTTGATGTTGTTTCACTTGGGGTGCCAATTATCTTAAGAATAGAATATGGTTATGTGTTTCTTAATGATCAAAGAATTGTGTAGCCTAAGATTAAGTGAGGTGATATTACAAGCTAATATGGGAGAGATCTATGTGGATGTATGAACTGTGTAACATGAACTGGAAAAAAATATGCCCAATGTTTAATGTCAAAAAGGAAAAGAATATTTCCTAAAAATAAATAATAAAATTAATAAAACAAAATAGTGTAGATCCTTCTTAACCTCAGATGTGTAGATACTTCTTAACTTCATATCCTTTTTTGAATTTAAGATGGACTATATGCTAGTAGTCTCCTAATATTTTCAGAGAGAGAAAAGCGATAAAATAGCACATTCCATTACACACTAATTTTAATTTCATCTACAACTATGTACGTCACTAGGTCACAGATCAAGATGGTGCCACAACACCATACTACCTTGTGTTAGGTTTTCCAACACGGCTATAGAATGCATCATGTATGATGCTCTTTATTAGTAGATTGTTAAATCAAAGATGTTTTTATGAATTGAAATAACTCTCTTGATTATCATTTTTTTAAACCCCTTTGTGAGTATTATTATGTATCTTTTGTTGATGATAGAGAATAAGAGAATGTGTATTTCATTTAGAGAAATAGTGAGGTAATCCTCATAAATGATAAATCCTTCTAGCTTATGAGGTATTCATTATAAATTTAATTCAACATATTGTACGAAAATTTAAACTATATTTGTGGAGATTTGATCTCTACTGATGGACTTATGTGTTTCACAATATGAATATTAGTATTATTTTAGTGATTTCTAGGGAATTTCCATTCACATCTTAGAGGAGACTTCCATTGCTTTTTTGTGTTAACTTACATTTTTATTTACAGAACTGTAACTTTCCAATGCGCTCTAATGGTTCCATTTCCTTAAAATCTCACATTATGGAGTATGGAAAGCTCCATAAAGAGGCCATCACCCTTCTCATGGAAGAGGATTCAATAGGATCTGGTCTAATGATAAGGGTACTTTGATCGCTTGTGACCATACAGCTATCAAAAGTTATAAATCTTGCCCATCAACAATGTTGACACTCAACACATATGCTGAGGTCAAGAAGAAGAATTATTGATAATGTGCAATGTGAAAATGATAAAATATAACTTTCTAAAAACTATAGAACTTAAGTCTCTTACTTTTAAGAAAATAAATCAATACCAAATAAGTAAGAAAGAGTGTTAAATGTTGATTATTTTTCAAACACTAAAAAATATGAAGTCAATAAGTTCTCATTGATTTTTAGCAAGGCGGCATATTTTTGGAAGAACACGCCATTTTCTGCCAACAAATCCTTGAATCAATGTAGAGAGGTAAGAGCTAGAATTCATGCCCATTGCCAATTTTGACGCTCGACATACATGTTGAGATCAACAAGAAAAAAAATTGATAATATGCAAGGTCAAAATAATAAAATATGATCTGCTCAAGTCTATAGAGCATAGGTCACTTACTCATACATGATAAACATCAATGCCAAGTAAGAAAGAGATTTTCGAATGCCTGACTATTATTCAAACGCTAAAAAAATACAAAGCCTAGAAGTTGTCACTGTTGTTTAGAAAGGGAGGACATATTTTTGGAAGAACACATCATCATATGCTAAGAATGACCCAAGATAATATGGAGAGCTAAAGATTCAACCCATCATGAAGAGGTGGTTACCATTGTCTATTACCTATATTGAAAGGTCTTTATAGCTTAAAGTGCAATGTATTGTCGCTCTGCAAGATGGTTTTCAAAACTTGAAGCAGTTTGAAGCCTAGTTCTTAACCCTCTGTAGCATTTCAACTTGCCTGTTGTTGTGGGTTAGTTTCCATTTTCTTACTAGTGACTGTGTGCTTAAATAATTTCTCAAGCCTTATAATTTCTTGAATTTTGTAAAAGGGCATATTATGCACAATACTAAAAGACTGGCCTGAAAATTATTCTGTAAGAAGGCAAATGATTGAAACTCATTCTCAGTCGGTTGGACCCTTACAACCTACCTCATTGTTGATTAGTTAAGCTACTTCTTTCCAGAGATTATAGAAGTTCATTGCGAGGGCCTCCATCCACCGATGCTCTAGGAATCTCAACAAATGTTATAGCCCCTACTTCTGATTTCGTTAACTTCTATGTGGTAACCTTCTTTCAGATGAAATAAATCCAATGAGAATGGTAGGCCATCCAATAATGAGTGGAATTTTGATGACTTCCTTGTATTAGGAGCCCTTATGATCCAAATCCCCATCCCACCCTGCACGACCTGCCTCCTTCCCTCGCTAGGGAGCCTTAATAGACTTATGTAAGTTAAGGATCCCACAACATAAATGTAAGAATGAATTAAGGATCTAGACCGACCCATGATCCCTTCGCAAGTCAAATTTCATTTCTTGTTGGGTGTTCATCATTGGACATTACCAGGGAGTAAAGGGATGATCAATTTCCTTTCTTATTGGGTGTTCATCACTAGCCCTTGAGAGAGATGGGGGAAAGAGAGCAAGAAGGAGCATCAAATATAAGGAGTCAGGGTTACCGAGTATCAATAATAGCACTTAGCCTAGAATCACAGCTACCAATGACCAAATCTAGTCTGGTTCTAGACCTGAAACCTGAGGAAGAAAAATAACTTACTAAATTGAAAACAAAACCCTGATTACCCTTTTATGGTGTTTTCCCGTAGCCTTGTTTCCTACACCTTCCTCCAGAATTAGTTTTTTGTCTTGGATTCATGTTGTTTTTATTGTTTATCTTTGCCTTACGTTGCCTTCGACTTCTTCCTGAAATAGAATATTTTTAAGTAATGTTCAAGGAATCGGCCTAGTACCTCGGTCATTGTTTCTCTCACACCTAGCTCAATTTGGGTTTTCTTCCCTTTCAAGTAGGTTCAAATACATAATATTTGTGTCATGCGTTAGTAGTTCAGGAGCTAGAAGTTGTAATGGGTCTCTAGCATAGTCTCTTCGCCTAAACTAGCTTAGTAAGAAGGATGAAGGAAGAGTCCCTCGTAAGGGAGTATCTCCTTGCTTGGGTCTATATAAAGGAAAATGATTTCTTTCGGTAGAACATGGGTATAGTTTTGGCATTTTGGAGTAGAGAATGCTATTTTTGATCCGGATTTATGTAGGAACGCAACAGAATAAACACATAACCATAAAGATAGAGATGCAGCGGAAATAACACTTCATTTCATTAATATCAAAGAACCGAAATTTGCTTACAGACAGAATGGAAATAAAACTAGCTAGGGCACTGGTAGCTATCTCTGAGAAGAGATGTGGCGGCTACAGGCCTCTGAACTGAGTTACAATGAGGCTCGAGGGCCTATTTATTATTGAGAAACAATGGAGAACCCTAAACATCCCAAAACCTAACCCTAGAAGATGAAGTTACCAAAACTAGTCTCCCCGTTGCAATTGGTGTTTCAACTCCCACAGGACGTAACTTGGCATACTATCTCCGTTTGACGCATATGATGCATCATTAGAAAGCTCTATCCGAGACTACAAATAGGCCTCAAACGTCTCTAAGTTCCTAGACCCGAAAAATCGTAAAAATAGTAAGTTAAGGCGAAACTGAAAAAGAAAACTCGAAAGAGACAATGGTGGGGGCCCAAGTGGAATAGGCGGGTGGCCACCAATATCCACCTGGATCATTCCTCCCCCCTTAGGAAGCAATGGTCCCCATTGCGTTAAGTTCCTCCATGAGATGAGGAAATTTCTGCTGAACTTGGTCCCCGGTGAACCACTTTCCTTGGTGCAGAAGTTGGCCAGCTTTGACAACCCGATACAGTTGGATCTGCTGTTGACGAGTGTTCTTGATTTGCATGTCCATGATACAATCTGTGGTGGCCTGTTCCATGCAGTCTGGGTTTAACTCTGTTGGTGTGAGTTGTTCGGCAATGTCCGAGGTGTCCAGTAGAGGTGGAAAGTAAGGACGAAGGCGATCCACATTGAAGACTGGGTGCAGACCAAGGAATGGTGGAATACTAAGCTCGAAAGCATTGTTCCCTACAACCTTGGTGATGGTGTACGGCCCGTATCGGAGCGGGCGAAGCTTGCGGTGAGGTCCAGTGAGGCGCTCCTTCTGCAAATGCAGCCATACTTTGTCGCCCACCTGGAAGTTGTGTGGCACCCGGTGTTGATCATGGCGCTGCTTGTACTTCGCATTGGCTCTGTCCAATATATCATGAACCCGTTGGCGGATGTGTTGAATGCGCTCGATGAAGCTACTTGCTTTGTCAACTTCAGACTGGACGTGCGCTGAATCGGCCTGAGCAGCTGCAAATGGCATGGCTACGTCAATGGGACATAGTGGCCGGAATCCCAAGCCCACCTGAAAGGGGCTATGCCCAATCAACCGTGAGAGCCCGCTATAACTATGTTGCATATAAGGGAGGCTCTCGTCCCATGTGTGTGGATGCTTTGAATTGTACATGCGTAATGTACAATCATTCTGTTGACGACCTCTGTCTGGCCATCTGTTTGGGGATGGAAAGCTGTGGACTTGGTGAGCTTTGTGTCCATCATTGACCAGAGGCTGGACCAAAATGTGCTGAGGAACCTGCTATCTCGATCTGATATGATTGACTGTGGGATCCCAAAGTGAACCCATACACGTTCAAAGAAGAGTTTAGCAGTAGCTTCTGCTGTGATATTCTTCTTACAGGTCGCCATAATGGCCATCTTCGAGAATCTATCAACGACCACGAAAACACAGTCATTGCCATTCTTAGTAGAGGGCAGTCCCGACATGTAATCCATGGAGATGGATTCCCATGGTCGACTAGGGGTAGGTAGTGGAGTATATAGGCCTTGCTTCTTGATGGTTGGCTTAGCAATGGCACAAGCAGTGCAGGATCTGATGTGCTTCTCGACATCCTTTCGAAGGTTCGGCCAATAGAAATACTTCTGTAGTATTGCTACTGTTTTCTCGACCCCGAAATGCCCAGCGACTCGACTGTAGTGTTCTTCCCATATCATCTTGGCACGCTCGCTTGAAGGAACACAAAGGTGTCCCAGGTGACATAAAAGTGCATCTTGGAGGTGAAAATTTGGCACTTGTGTGCCCCCCAAGAGTGCCTTGTAAGTGTGGCTGAATTCTGGGTCACTCTCACAGAGAAGCGGCCAATCAGAAGTCTCGTGCCCACAAGAGTTGAGCACGGTGGTGAGCGCCACGATCGGTGGTCGGCTGAGGCAGTCTGCAACATTATTGGTGCTACCCTTCTTGTACCTGATGTTCAAATGAAACTGTTGCAGATATGTGGACCACTTCTGATGGCGATCATTCTGCAACTTCCCTTGTGTCTGTATGAACTGCAGGGGCCGGTGGTCTGTGTGGATGATTGTTTCCTTCCCCAAAATGTAATGCTTCCATTGTCGACATGCTTGCACAATGGAATACATTTCTTTGTCATAAGTGGGATACTTGCGAACTGTCTCAGACAATGTCTCACTGTGATATGCCACTGGATGTCCCTGTTGAGTAAGAACTGCCCCAATAGCATAGTCAGAGGCATCTGTCTCGATCTCAAACGGCTGCTGCAAGTCTGCTAAGGTGAGCACTGGGGCAGAACATAGGCGATTTTTCAATTCTTTGAACGCCTTCTGTTGAGGTTCCGACCAAAAGAATTTTGCTCTCGCTCCTCCTTTGCTGACTTGACTCAAGGGCCAAGTGATATGAGAGAATCCCAACACGAATCTACGGTAGAAATTAGCAAGACCCAGAAAACTGCGAAGCTCTGTTATAGTAGTCGGGGCTGGCCAATCCCGAATGACTTGGATCTTGGCTGGATCCACATGCACCCCCTTTTCATCAATAATGTATCCCAGATATTGAACCTGGGTCATGCCAAACGTGCACTTCTCCAAATTGGCACACAACTTGTGTTGCCGCAGTGTTTGGAGGACTTGTCTGATGTGATGAAGGTGCTCTTCCCAAGTCTTGCTGAAGATCAGAATGTCATCCAAGTACACCACTACGAATGAGTTGGTGAATGGCCGCAAGATGTCGTCCATCATCCTCGTGAAGGTTGCGGGAGCATTCGTCAACCCGAAAGGCATGACCAGCCATTCAAAAAGGCCTTCCTTAGCTTTGAAGGCAGTCTTCCACACATCAGAGGGTTCAATTGGTACCTGGTGATACCCAGACTTCAGGTCGATCTTACCGAAATATTTTGCACCTTGGAGTTGGTCCAGAAGGTCATCAATCCGTGGGATTGGGTACCTATTCCGGACAGTGATCTTGTTCAGCGCCCGATAGTCAATACAGAGTCTCCACGTCCCATCCTTTTTCTGTACCAACACGATCGGGCTCCCACATGGTGATGAACTTGGTCTGATGTGACCTTTCTGCAACAGCTCCTGACTCTGCCTCTTGATTTCATCATTTTCCAGAACAGAGCGTCGATAGATCGGTCCATTGGGTAGCGGCGCACCTGGGGTCAGATCAATCGGGTGCTTGACCTGGCAGTGCAGAGGAACCCCTGTGGGTGAGGTGAAGATGTCCCCGTACTCCTCCACGACCTTATCCATTTGCTGTTGTCGTGCAGAGGGGCCCTGTCTGGAGGTCGTGGCCACAGTCTTCTTCTTTCCCTGGGGGCGGATCATCAGAAAAACGAATTTCCTGGTTTGGGAAATGAGCTTACTACATTGTTTTGCAGTAACCAAAGAGATAGTCGTAGGAGGTGGTACCTCTGGTATCCCGTACAACTTATTTCCCAAAGTAATAATAACAGCACGAGGTCGAGACTCATTATTCTCCGAATCGTAACTCCGAATCGTAAGCTGCAAGGAAACATTATCATGCGGAATTGTGATGAGACCAACCACTGATCCGAATTTATGCAGGAACGCAACAGAATAAACACATAACCATAAAGATAGAGATGCAGCGGAAATAACACTTCATTTCATTAATATCAAGAACTGAAATTTGCTTACAGACAGAATGGAAATAAAACTAGCTAGGGCACTGGTAGCTATCTCTGAGAAGAGATGTGGCAGCTACAGGCCTCTGAACTGCTTTACAATGAGGCGCGAGGGCCTATTTATTATTGAGAAATAATGGAGAACCCTAAACATCCCAAAAACCTAACCCTAGGAGATGAAGCGCCAAAACTATGGTCCCCGTTTGGGTAAATTGGTGTTTCAACTTCCCAGGGACGTAACTTTGGCATACTATCTTTGTTTGATGCATATGATGCATCATTATAAAGCTCTATCCGAGGACTACAGTTTAGGGCCTCAAAACGGCTCCGGAAGTTCAGGACCCAAAAAACTGCTAAAAATAGTAAGTTATGCCGAAACTGAAAAACTGAAAGAGACAATGGTGGGGGGCCAAGTGGAATAGGTGGGTGGCCACCAATATCCACCTGGATCAATTTTAGTTAGGTATACCTATAGCTTGGGATATGCTTAATGTGACTGCAAATGTTCCCTGTGAGTGGGTCACTTATATCGTGGGGTTGTCAATGCACGTTCTAGATATCTATTGCCACCTTAATTTCCATCATGTAATAAAACCTTCCTCCATTCCATCCCAACCGGTTCTTATACCCTATTTATATGGGAAAAAACATGAAAGAATGTCAAGGAAAAGGTAGAAGGTTAGAGGTGACTAATGTTTGTTTATAAGCCCCTTTATTTTGAAATAAAGGTGACAAGGGTACAAAATTATAGTGAATTTCTACTGGCTAAAATATTTTTTCCTTAACATGGCATGGCGCAAAACATGCATGATATATCATGGAGATGGAGTGATGAAGCGTCTGGATCTCATGCGCATTTCCTAGAGGTGATCTAATTTAAACATTTTTAACTTTATTATTATTTATGTTTACAAATAATTTGTCTGAACGAGTGTTATTCTTATTGTTTTTTTTTTTTTTACCTATAATAGCTTATGATCTATTATATCTATATTTTAGAAGCAGCGTGCCTTGTCTACTGTATTCAGACCTCAAAATAGAAGAGAGAGCCCGGAAAGATCCAGATTGATTATCCTGCGGTTAGGGATAATCAATCAGTATAACTGCACCATTGCTTTTATTTTCCTTACTATTTTCTCCTCTGGAAAAAGGAGTAGCAGATACAAAATAAGTAATGAAATTATAGCATCAGTATTCCCATATTTTTGGAGGAGCCAATTCCATTTTCCATTTACTCTCTCCTTCTTCATTAACTTGGTTTGGGTTTAGCTTTTGACTGATAGGAAAAACTAACAGGCCCACAACCCTCTAAATTTACAAAAATACATAAATTATTAAAAATTAAAAAGAAAGGGTGATGGAGATCGGACTCCTTGCCTTTAGAGACTATAGGCAAGCAAAACATCCCCTTTATTTTCTATTTGAAGTCTCTATAAATAATGGGCAAAAAATGGTGACTGCAATTCAAGGTTTTTGATCTCTCTTTAAATGTTGTGAAAAAAAATATTGTATTTCTCATTTTTATTTGTATAATAAAAATGCTATTATATTATTTAAAAAATATATTTAATTTATCATTTATAAATATTATAGTAAATAAATTTAATTGGTTGAGGATTCTGAATAAAATATAAAAAGTTTTGGAATTAAATCTGTGTATTGGTTGTCTATTAAATTAATATTTGTTAAATATTTTAAATTATTTAGATCATAAATATGTGTTAAGTAAATTTAATTTATATTTTATCTTTGAAATGAGAGAAAATATATTAGATTGTTTAGGAATATTTACATTTCAAAATAATATATATAGTATAAAATTTTTATTCATAATTTTCGACAAACTGAATTATAATTTCTAAAGGTTACTGTAAATGAATTTGAGTAGATATTCAATGCAAAGTATTTTTCTTTAAAGATATATAGTTTAGTTGAATTAAGGTATTAAGGAGGGTGTACATGGAAACACATCCTCCCATGATCTTTATGATGCCCATCTTATTGGGCTCTATTTTTATGTCTCATAAATTCACACTCGTGTCAAAATTTCTTTCCTCCTATTATGTTTTATTGTTGGATTTCATTCAGCACACTAAGAGATTTTGTTGGGTGATGTTCCACTATTCTCATCCATTGGATGCTTCAATTTGGCCAAGCCTCTTAGTGTAGAATGGTTACATTTAGAGATGGGGGTTTCTCACTATGCACAATTCCACCACCCTACGCAAGAGGATAATTGATTGGTGTTTACACATGATGTCACATCGAATTTTATGGTTAACATTGCAGTGATTTTCTCCAATCAACTAGTTCGCTTTAGGTAATGAGTTGTTTCCACACTTTCTACAACCTCATGCCTTTAATTTTAAATTCCTTGACCTCTCTAGCAGTGTTTTTGGACTCCTCTGTTGTTTCTTTCTTGGATCTTGTGTTTCAATTGAATCCAACTCATGATGTTGAGAATATTTGAATCCATCCGCAGTGTTAAAATTTAGAGACAAAAGGGTATTTATAATTTTAACACTGTAGATGGATTCGAAGACCCCTTTGTCTCTAAATTTTAACACTGTAGATGGATTCAGAGACCCCTGTAGTGAAATGAAACACTTTAATATCAAAATTGAAATTTTCCATTTCCAAAGTGACACAATTAAAAATTACTACAAAAAATGACTAATTCATATACTTGTTGTAATTATTGTTTGGTCAGATTTTATTCTTGGACTATCGTAGTCATTTATGTTAAGCATTATTAATTTTTTCACTTATTATTTAGTAATATATTTTAGTCCTGGACTAAATTAGTCATTTTAGTTAGTCGCTTTTACTTTGGTCACTTATTATCTAGTCATATATTTTATCCCTAAACTAAATTAGTCATTTAATTTAGTCATTTTTAGTTCATTCACTTTAAATTGCTCAAATTTAGTGGTAATTCACTTGAAATAATTTTGTGACGAACTTTTTTAGTCACCTAGTGACAATTTCATCATTTTATACTAGTGACATGCATATTCCATGCATGCCAAAACTAGCAAGATAACCATACATGAAACTTGGTACTTGCAAGAAAAATTCATTGTAGCTACTAGTCTTGTTTTCCTATTGTACTTTCATGCTTTTCCTTTGCCTTCTTGCTCCAAATCGCAAGTATGGGGCACTCCTCCAACAGTGCTCCAAGAAAACTCTAAGTGTCCAAGAGTGTGAGAGAGAGAATAGAATGAGAGCTCCAAAACTAAATTGATAAAATTATGTGAAAAAACTACCAGCTGATTCTCATAAGCCCTTTTATCAATGATGCCTCTAATTTCTTCATTTTTCCATTATTTTCCTTCATTTTCCTCCTCACATGCAACCTGAGACCTTTCACCTCCATTTTCTCCTATTTTCCATTATTCTCATAAATAAAATGTCAATAAATGCGTCAAGCCTTCTCAAATCATTTTCCATTGCATTTACCAATTTCCATAACCATTAATAAACTGTAACCAACACTCACTAGGATGCTTTCTCCCAAAATTTAGCTTGGAATATGTGTCCCATGACCAAGGTCTCATTCTACCTTTATTAACTTTTACATGGATTTTTTAACAGGGTTGTTACAACTTGCTGCTACATTGGTAGCTTCAACCTTCAATTCTCCATTAAACATGGCACTTTCCATATTTCCACAATTAATCCTTGTTTCGAAAAATATACCAAAAATTTCATCAACATAATTTGCATCCCCGTTCTAGTGAGATATCTGGGCATGCATGTACTCGTTAATAATTTCAAATTCACCAAAATTCATCATTTTTTGTTGGATTCATGGGAGATGCACATTCAGCTCTACAAAATATTAATTCATATGAAAAATTGTCTTTTTTATTCTCAAACTTAAATTCCTCAAACTACAATGCAAAGAGGTCATCATCAACTACAATCATACCAACTAGATAACAAATGTTATTCACTTCTTTATTGGAAGCTTCACCATCAACAAAAGGGACTATTTTTGGTTTCACCAATTCACAACACACTTTTTAGTCACCATCCACATGTGTCTTGTCATAGTAGGATTCACCATCCATGTTACAGTGGGGTTCTCAAGCAACTATATGTCTTAATCTACCTCACACGTAGGGGCTTCAACTTCTCACTCTGCAATTTTTTTGTGTCTTCTTCATCCATATGCCTGTCAACGTGATGGGTTTCATTTTTATAGTCTTTATGACCATCATCCACATTTGAGTGGGATTCTCCAAGCTTCATTTTCATCCTAAAGTCTTGCTTATTTAATCTCAAAACTGTAGTTAACTTTCTATTAATTTTTCAACATAATGTAACATAATTAGTTTCTTTATGTCACTTTCCTTTATACCAAATTCTACTTCCATGGTCTTCCATGCTTCCTAGGAAGATGTAGCTTTTCCTACCTTGCATAAGGACTTCTCATCCAATGCATTTTTTATAAGATCCAATACTAAAGTATCACATAATTTATCACATGGGTTATTAGACTGATACTCAATCAACTCTTTACATAGAAGAAATTTTTTATTTTGACAATTCCCAAAAATTAAATTTTCTACTCGCAAATTTTGGAAATGCTACCGAATTTATCCTGATCCATTCATCCTCAAATTTTTCTACTTCATCTAATTTTCTTTTATAGGCCTCGACTATGGGGAGAACCTCTATGAGATATTCAAAATACTCTTGCTTTTCCTTTCGATTTATTTTCTCAGTTTTCTTTAGTGTTACTTTCTGACCCGTGGCTTTAGTATTTTGTTTTTCTTCTACCTTATTTCCTTATTGTGTCAAAATTCTAGAAATGAATGTCACATAAAATTGATTAGATTTAAAAATAATCATTTTAACCTTCTCTTTAACGGTGGCTCCCAACAACTACTAGCAAGTTTGTTAAGATCTTCTATGCGTATTATTATGGAGGCTCATGTCTACAACTTACAGTGGAGACTCCTTCTTTAGTCAGTGGTGGTTGGTCTTTCCTCTTGATATGATGGTGGCTCTATGGGCTACTCAACCTAATATTTTAGTAGTTGGGTTTAAAAACCCTCAACAAGCTCTATTTTCTACTTATGGACCAATGGATCCAAACATTGATTTGCAAACTACTCACAATAGCCAAGGCTCTTATTGAAAGTAGATTATGACCTTCTTAACTTCTTTGGTTATTTTAAACCTTGCTAAACCTTTCTTTGATACCACTTTTTATTTAGATGCAAAGATAAATGTGCAAACACAAGACAAATAAGTGCACAAGCTTATTCTTGAATAAATAAGCTATATTCATTAATTATTGTCTCATATACATCCATTGAGTTGTTGTTATTCTCTCTTCTTACTTCACATTTCAATTACCAAACCATGAGTATATAAGCACTAAACTCTATAAATATGGAATCATGCAAACTCTAACTTTCATTTCTTCATGCAAACTATGGCTTGACACTTTAACTAAACTTTCCTCACTTCACTTTAACATAAATCAAAATTTTTCTTTTCCTTCACTTAGCCTTTCTTGACAAGGCATTACCTTTTTAACTTTGACTCACTTGAATTTTAATATTCTAAGACTTAACTTTCTTTCCTTCAATTAACTTAACTCTTCATACATTTCATGCATACGAGATTACTTACTATTTCTATCAAGTGAAACAATTTCGATCTATGAAGATGTTGTGATCAATGGTAGTAAATGAAATAGGAAATTTGGTGATAGGTTTTCATGAATTGTGTTCTCTTATAATTTTTATTGCTATACGAGACTAGAGTTCACTTGATTGTATAACATTTGAATATTTGAAAAAATTTAGGCCTCTTAGGTTGTTTATTCTATAAGATTACCTTCATTCATATCAATTCATATCAATTTCATATTGGTTATGTTAAGCCATAATTGTATGGAATGATTATATGCATACTTCAATAAGTGTTAAACTTATGAATTTTAATAATCCTGAAATACAAAAAGTGAGGTGTAGTATATAATCACATAGTTTCATATTGAGAAAATCAATGAGATGAAATGAATCACAATGCACCAGAAACCTATATTGATGGACCATCTAGGTGAACTAAGTCAGCCTATGATGTGGGTGACTGTAGGGGCATGGCCATGGATTTTTAGGTTAAATTAAAGTTTATGCTACAAGTACTCATTCAACATCCTACAAAATTTATTTATATATATATCTCTATTAAGTGAGGAAGTTAAATCACATGCTTGTTATTCCCTAGTTGGAATTGATATCATGTACTAATATTACTTGGTTTTTTAATAATGCATTCATGGTTTTCTAATTACTAGATGAAAATATTTACGAAGATATAAATGCACAACAATAAATTAATATCAAAAAATATTAAACTTATTTATATATATTTACAATATTAGTAAAAAGTTTTTTTACAATAAGAAAATATTTAAATACTAAAATATTATATAAGAAATAATTAAATTACTGTTATTTATCTCTTTGGTATATTTGTCAATAGTGAAAAGAAACTTGAGATGTGAGGATAAGACATATGCAATAATCAAATTTTTTAATTTTCATTTAAAAAGAAAAAAACTAAGGTTTAAAATGCATATATGGATGAATTTGTATTTTAATTCTTCTAGATTTCATACACACACACACACACATATATATATATATATATATATATATATATATATATATATATATATATATATATATAAGAGTAGAAAATAATTGAGAACATATTTACTTTTTTTTATGGTTATATAACATCTAATTTCTTGAAAATTTATATCAAAGTTTCAGTTAAAGTAATTTAAAAATTTTCACGTATTTAAAAAAAAAAAAAAAAAAATTAGCTCTCGGAGTGTATCTTCATTGACAATGACTTTGTTATGAAGTATTATGTAAAAACATGAGATTCAAAGTTCAATCCCATTAATTCAGGTCAACTCAAAAATAATAATTTTTATCTATGTATTTATTATATTTTTAAAATGTCTTATGTATATTAGTTAAAAATATAAAATTTTGTTTTAAAATATTTTTGTTTCAAGTTGGTTTTGTTCTAGATATAAATTTTTTGCCTTAAAATAATTTTCTCTGAAATTGTTTTTGTCTTAAATATAAAGATCTTTCTCAAACTATTTTTTCCTTCAATTTTATATTTAAAGCAATTCAATTGATATTGAATTTTAATGTAAAATAACTAAAATAAAATATAATGTTTTTCTTTAAAATAGTTTTGTAACCTTTATCTTAAATTATTTTTGTCTTAAATATAAAGTTTTATTTTCAATTTTAAAACTAAGACAATTCAATTAATATTATATTTAAATGTAAAATAACTAAAATAAAAAATAAATTTTTAAGAGCATATTTCTTTTTTCTTAAAAAAAAATGTCTTAAAATACACTTAGTGTGATAGTATTGGATGTTAACCTTTTATTTTATATTATATGCAAATTTACAAGAATTCCTATTTGCAATACATGTGCAGATTAAAGGAAACTTGGAAATTTGTTATCATTTTATAATTATATACAGAATAGATACACAAACTATATCTAATATGAAAAGAACTAATGTGACAGCCATGGAAATCTACAATTACAACTCTTTGATTTTTTTAGGTGGAGACTTCCCGGATTAATAAATTACAATTTTTTTCCCAACGGACAACATCAAAATCACTATCACAATTTTTGAAAATCACTATCACAATTTTTGGAATATCAAATATATTTGTATAATTTTGATGAGTTTTCATAATAACCAGCCCAATAATAACGTGATTCGATGATTAATGTCAATGATAATGATAAGTAAATTATTCTTCGTTTAACCAAATATATATATATATATATATATATATATATATATATTCATGAAATCATGTTCTCAATTAATGCCCTCCTTCAATTAAGGTGAAATTAAGCAATGGCAACTTTTATCACACTAAATTAATTTTGATGATTTTTCGTAATAACCAGCCCAGCAATAACATTATTCGATGATTAATGTCCATGATATATATATATAAATAAATATAAATATAAAAGCTTTCCGGGAGTCATGCCCTCAATTAAGGTGAAATTAAGAATTAATTTGGTTATTTTAATATATATATAAAACGAAGGCATGTCCTTAATTAAGGTGAAATTAAACAATATCAACTTTTATTACACTAAATTAGTTTTTTTAAATATTACATTTGTGTTTTTGGAATTTTATTTCAAACTTTTTTATAATAATAATAATAATAATAATATAAGAATGAAATATATTTAAAATATTTTTACATATTTAAAATGAAAAATATTACTGAAAAATAGTAATTATTTCAACACAAACATAAATTATATCTAAATAGAAATTTAAATAATTATACAATCCTAAAAAAATATTATTTACTATATTTAGATTAAATCAACCGTGATTGTGATTTTAATATGATATTTCATTAATGACTCTTTCAATTAGCTTTTGAAAAAACATTCCATGAATAACTCCTTCAATTTTGGACAACATCCATATCACCACCTTCATTTCAACGCAAATGTCATCCTCAATTCCGCAATTCAATGTGAATCTAAGGGTTGCTTTCTAGTGTCATCATATCTCTCATGAATTCAACATGAGGGAACAGCTAACAATACTTTCTTTCTTTATCATCATATTTTATGATCTCTGTTTCAAATTTTTTGTCAAGGATTTTAATTTATTGAATGAAAATTAAGATAAATTATAAAAGTTTTATTGGAAATTTTGTACAGCAAATCCTTTGATTCCTTATATTTTGATACTTGCATGAGGGAGGAAATCAAACATCCATACATTGTTTTTATGGTCGTTACGTTAACATTGATGAATTTTTATTGGTGTAAGTATATATATTATTAATTGGATGGAAAAGTTGACTTTACAGCATTTTGTTTATCATGAATTCATTTTGGAAAATGGTAGGTTCACAAACCTAAATATTGTGGAGCACAATGTTTATAACTAAAGTCGTAATATAGAATTGCATTTGTTTTATTTGACTAAATTTGGCCACTAGATAAACTAATAAATAAAATTATTTTTATGGTGAAAAAATAAGCTAAATTTAGCCAAAGTACAATTTAAGTGAAAAAAATCAAGTATTGGGTAGATGTTGTTAAAGGGAAAACAATTATAATGTCTAATTAGGTAGAATTTTAAGGAGGAAAGAGAAAAAATTCAACAAGTAGTTAGGCCGATGTTATTAAGGATTTCGAGGTACATGTAATGAATATGTAAATTTATACCATGATGTGGAGCAATCGTGGGTAGACTTTCAATTTTCGAGAGGTTTAGGCCTTGATTTCTCTATAAAAAGATCATTTGGATCTTAAAGAATAAAGTAGAGATTTAGAAACTGCAAATGATTTGAATGTTGTGCAAAGGAAGAAATTTGTTATATAGTGTTGTCAAGTAAATCCTAAGAGGATAATTATTGAAGTAAAGTATCAACTAGGGAGGATTGTAATGGGCTTGAACGAAGAACCCAATAACAAGGAAGCTATTAATAGAACTATTTATTAGAAAATGAATATGGAACTCTCGGTGAAGGAGCTGAGAAAGATATGTGTGTGTGTGTGTGTGTGTGTGTGTGTGTGTGTGGTGTATGGAAGAGGCCCTAGGAGTTAGGCCAATTAAGAGAATCCTAAGTGAAAAACCATAACAAAATTTGAAGTTGAGAAAGCCTTCAAAGGGGGGTGTAATGAATGTTCAAAACATTTATAGCTATAAATAAGGATTAAAGAGGAGGAAAAAATGAATAAAGTCCCAAAAACAAAGTCATAATAATAAGAGGACAAAATTACGAAGATTTTAATAGTTGAATCTTTGCAAATTAACGAATCCTATTAGGTATAAAAAGCATATTTTCAAGTCGATGTGGAGAAAATGATTGGTAGATTCCTCCAATTAGCTAATATGGGTAATGAATGAAATGGTGGTATTATTATGACCATTATTTGTGCACATAAAGGAGGTGAATTTCTCGAGCTTCATAGGGTAACATAATTTTATTTGGTAATTGTCTTATAGATGAACTCATATGCAAGGAAACTAGTAGCATGTGAGCACATTAGCTGGAGCTAATGAAATATACTAGGAATGAGTATATGTTGAGATAAAAAGGAAGAAGAACCTTAAGCAAGATTGGGCCCATTTAAGGGTAACATTGTAAGTTGACAATAATGAAGAGCCATATATTAGGAAACCTTCTCTGTAGATTGTTAGAAATTTTTTTCCATTGATGGAAAAGGTCAAGAAGATGAAATCAAAATCAAATATGGTTGCAAGAATAATGAATATTACCTCAAAGAATGGTGAAGGAAAATATGGAGAAGGTGCAATTAATTTAAAGCCAATTTTAGTGCACCAAAGCATCTCAAGAGTGCTGGGAACCCACTCAAATGGATAGAGCTCTAAAATAGATTTATATCAGTGTTTAAGGAAGTTCGAAAAAGGCTTCCTGGATTACAAGTTATTTCCAGCCAAATTTGGGAACCCCAAAGTAAAAAAATAACATAGCTAATTTGGTAAAGGACCAATTTGGAGCAACTTATGTTTTGCACTATTGCTAAACATAGTGAATATTTTCAGTAGAGTAGCTAACCAATGGTCTAGGAAAACGTAGCTTACAACGAAACAAATTTTTATGTTTTTATTAGCCAGTGGTAAATCTTGTTTAACATGCAAACTGGATGATGTTTCCCTCAATGATATCAATAGTGCGCATTAAGGGAATAATCAGGATAACGTGAGCCCAAGTGGAGGTTGACAATCCACACAATGGTGGAAGAATATTTTATTTGCATAGTTCAACAACATGTGGTCCCCATAGCCATGTCAACTCGAGAGGAATTACCTAGAAGAAACATAAGTGCATTCTCAAGGATTATGTCATAATGTAGGGTTGGGGAACATGTGGAAAGGACAAGTGTTACAGTAGTAAGATGTGCTAGAGACCCTTAAATTTTTTAATAAAGAAATCCATTGCAAAACCAAAGGCCCATGGCCCTTTCCATCTCCATATTGGATGACATGTGGACTTCTCTTATTGGTTCAAGATGATGTCAGAATGATGTCGGTATATGAGACATGTGGCATGAATTTTTTACATTTTTAGGTGGACGAAGGGATCAAATCTGAGTGATGCATGTCACCAATCACATGGTGCTATGTGGCAATGGTGATGTAAGAATGATTTCACACCATAATGTTTTCCCCGAAAGGTTTCAAGTGAGCATAGAAAGTGAAGAGCGCCAAGCTAAATAGGCATTCGGTGTATGTGCAGGACAACACACATCGACTGGTACATGATTGTCTTGCAAATACAGTGATGATTCCCACAGGGACATGTCATATTGGTCACTAAATCATGAAAGAAACTAGGTGAGTGGAAAGGAAGTGATCTGGGCCAATAAAGCTTTGGGAGATGACAACATATAGGGTAGAAACTGACCCCCAATGATAGTTGTTGGACAGGGTACCCGTAGATCAAAGTTTTGTAAAAGGGTTTGCGTTTTGAGGAGCGGAGCACGCAGCTATGTTAGAGTCTTAGGGACTTTGGGGAGGGTCAAAGTGCCTTATTTTGTAAAGGGATGGGAAAATTTTGTATACTTAGAGCTCCACCCATGGTTTTCGGACCATGTTATTGTAAAAGAAAAGGCTATATAAGGAGTCTAGGATTTCTCTTGCGAGATATCTGATTCATCGTCATATAATGAATTTGGATTAAAGATTGCATTAGGTTTGCACTATGTGTTTTTTACAAATAAGGCTCTTGCAGCTGAGTGCTTGGAAAACTTAGAAAGTCTGCAGCTGAGTGCGCAGTGCAAAAAGTGTTAGATCTGAAGTAATAAAAGAAGACTTTGAAGACATATATATTTTGTTTACTTATGTGTTTTCTTTATCTTTTATTTTTATATTATCTGTGTTGAGTTAGGTTTTTTACATCTTATTGAATCGTGAATTCTTATTTAATGTTTTCTTATGTTGATTAATGCCTCTTAAAGTAGAATCACGTAGTCTGTAATATAGTTCAATAGAAGTGTTGAACATCAACTGTGTAGTTATAATATTTGTTCTGTGAAGCTCTAATAAGTGTTAAATAGAAGGTAAGCCCTAAATCCACACTCTATAGTCCGTCTATATCCATCCCCTAATATTTCCTTGGATGAGACTTGGGTTTGCATAGTAGATCGTTTCAAAAAGGGAAGATAATAGTGGGTTTTATCGGTTTTCGAGCCATAACTGAACCTGGGTCTAGTCCCCATCAAACCAACAAATGGCTCCATTGCTAGGATCGAGACCTTATTGAAGGATATGTGGATGCAGAATACCAATAGAAATGAAATTAAAGACTGGGTAGATCTGAAAGAGCGAGAATTTGCAGTTCAAGGAAACAAAAATCCACGCATATCAACTGAACAATGGTTGCAGAAGTATATTTTCACCGATTAGCATGATATATTTTTCTCATAGTTTTCTAAGGGGTTGCATGTGTGGCTATCCTAGTTACCTAAAAATACGACCCATTTCAACAATGAGCCTACTTCGTGGAACCCAAAGTTGATTAAGCGACTCAAGGGGGAAAACAAAAATATCTCAAGGGTTGTCGATAATTGGATAGATAGTACTCTTGGAGGCTTTATTACTGAGTTCGCGATAGATACGTATATATCTTATAGAGAAGCCGAGCACAGATTTTTCAAAGGCCCGCGAGATAAGTACTTGAACTGATGAAAGGTTTGGATTAAGATGTTGTGATCTAAAAAAGGTTTACTGCGGATGTAATTAGATTGATTTTCGAAGGAAGAAAAAATGGAACTACGCGACGCGGTAAGATATTTATGGTAGATCGTGATAATTACATTTAATATTAATACAATCCATTCTTTTGGTCTGAAAACGAAGAAGGATAAAGCAACCATGCAACCCATAGAAGTGGTTTGATAGAATTTGGAGATCATCATAGCACTACTGAGATTCCCCAACTCTCCACTCCCATGACAACACATCCCCATATTTTTCGTCCACCTCCACCTCCACCTCCCTCGTTTAACATGGCTCAAGTAGTGAAGATACTTTTTTTTAAGGGATCTGATGATCCTGAGAAATTTTGGTTTGTTTCAGAAGTTGTGTGGATATCACAGAGCATCACTAATGAGAATATGAAGAAAGTGCAGTTGGTCACAGTGTTGTAGGATAGAGCATTGTCTTGGTATATGAAATACTCCTCGACAAAACAAAATTCCACATTGGATCAGAAAAAGGCTACAATGAATGTTTAATTTAAGAGTTCGAAGTCGCAGTCACAATGTATCACGAAGATAAAAGAGATCAAGAAATTGGTCACTGAAACTTTGTGGTGATTAGATCAAAGATTCAAGACACTAATAACTCAAATCAACTTTAAGATCCCTGATGAGCAGCAAAAGGAATGGTTTATCATTGCATTGTTACCACATCTTAGATTACCATTGTCGCAATAGAGGATCACAACCCAAGTTGAAGCGTTGGATATTGCGATGAAACTAGAAGCTTCACCAGTAGTGGATACCAGTATAGGGGTTCAAGAGATCTAGATGCAGTTGTGGAGCTTACATATGGAACTCCAAGGCTTGAAGAAGGGAAAAGAGGCTCGGTATGACATGCATTCAGAAGTTTGGTGCATAAAGTTCAAAGCAGAGGGCCACTATAAGGATCAGTGTCCTGTTTATAGAGAGTACTTAGGCACCAGGATGCAAATTCCAAAGAAGCCTAGACCAACTGTTGGATCGAGTGTGGTACCGAATGTCTGGTGTAGTTTATGCTAAGTTTCAGGCCAACACCCCATATACTATTGTCATTTCCTGAAAAATCTTATCTAGTCACGAAAGCAATTGTTCTCTAAATTTTGTAGCTGAGTGGGACATGACTAAAAGAAATGTGGAAGTTATGATCTCATAATGCACCAGATTCTTGGGGTGTATGGAATGAAATTTGAAGGATGTAAAGATCCATGATCGCCAACGGCGCACAGAGGTTTCCAATGCTGAGAGTGTGGCCAAGGAGGAGGAGTTGGACGAGGTCGTGAACATATTATGTGTTATGAAACCAGCTCCAAAAATATAAGAAAAGAGACATCAATGCCTTATAAATAAGCCACTTCGAGGGGGAAACCTCCTTTTACATTACATAAATGAACAATCTTTGGATGATACAAATGAAAAAACCTCCTATATATAGGAGTCCATGGGGTCATAATATAATCCTAGCCGACCTAACAATAATAATGTAAGGGCACAATAATAACAAAATTGGGGTTGCAGCGGTACAACAATAACAATATGGGGGCTACACTAACAACAATAAGGTACTACGCTAGTAATATAGGTACCTAACATGCCCCTCTCCTTCAAAAAAGTGTTTTCCTCAATGCTTGAGTAGCTCTGGTGCTTTTGTATAAAATTCTCATCCTCCCATGTAGAATCTTTAGTGGGTAAGTTCTTCCACTTGATGAGATACTCTAAAATTAATCGATTTCGTAGCTGTCGAGTTCTTGTTTCTATGACTGCTTCAGGTTCCAATATTATTTTTCCTTCGTCATCAAGTTTTGGCAATTTGAATTCAAAAATTTTCACCTATAACCTTCTTTAAGCATGAAACATGGAAAACTGGATGCACTCATGAAGAAGGAGGAAGCGCCAATTTGTATGCCATAGTACCAATCTTTTACAACACCTTGCAAGGACCATATTACTTTGGCCATAATTTATTATCCTTCTTAGCTTGCTTGTGGGACATTTGTTTGTATGGTTGTAGCCGTAAAAACACCCAGTCTCCTATATCAAAATTTCTCTTGTTGTGATGTTGATCTGCCTATTGTTTCAATCGATTTTCTGCCAAATTTAGGTTATCCTTTAAGAGTTGGAGAACTTCTTGTTGATGCTCGATGTGATCTTTCACTGCTTGAACCTTAGAATTTTCTTTTAAAGATGATGTGATGGACGGTGGATGATATACATAAAGTGCCATAAATGGGGTAATTTGTGTTGTAGTATGGAAGGAAGTGTTATACCACCATTCAGCGAGAGGTAACCACTTGAACCATTGTGTTTGTTTATCATATACAAAAAAACGAAGATATCCTTCCAAAAATTTATTCACTATCTTAGCTTGACCATCGGATTGAGAATGATAAGATGAGCTATGAGCTATTTGAATACCTAAACAAGAAAATAATTCCGTCCAAAAATTTCTAGTAAAAATGGGATCGCTCTCGCTTACAACAATATTTGGGTTTCGATGTAGCTTTTGAATTGTTTCCATAAATGCAGTAGCAACTATACTTGCCTTAAATGGATGACATAATCCACAAAAGTGCATATACTTGGTAAGTCTATCAACTACCACCATGATGACACTCTTTCCTTCGGACTTAGGTAAACCTGTGATAAAATCCATTGAAATATCCTCTCAAAGATGACTTGGAATGGATAAAGGTTGTAGAAGACCCAGGGTCTTAATTGTATCAACTTTATTTTGCCAGAAAACCAAACATTCTGCCACAAACTATTGAATATCATAGTTAAGGCCATCCCAAAAAAGAAATTCTTTACCCTATGGAAAGTTTTTAAAAACCTTGAGTGTCCTCCTAAAGGAGAAGTGTGCAATTCCAAAAGAATATTTTGTTTTATTTGGGAATTATTACAAATATATAAGCGATCTGTGTACTATAAGGAATCATTTTTCCAACCAAATGTATCAAATGTACTACAATATTTCTACAACTTTTGAATGAGTGTCCACACTTATTCATCCTTCTTCCATTCATCCCTTTCTTTGATTATTCAATCTAGTTGGATAATATAAATGGCACAAAGAAATTCTTCCACCTCTTCATTCTTTCTTGAGAGTGCATCTGCAACAACATTTAGCTTCCCTTTTTTGTAGATGATTTCAAAGTCATAACCCAACATCTTTGTGACCCATTTTTGCTGCTCTTCTAAAAATATTCTTTGTTCCAAAAAGTGTTTAAGACTATCATGATCATTTTTTACCTTTAAGTGTCTTCCCATTATGTAAGGTCGCCATTTATTTAGTGCATATAGTATTGCTAAAATTTCCTTCTCATAAATAGCTTTCTGTAAATACTTTCCCTTGATTGGATGGCAAGACTAAAAATTCATAATGACGCTCATGAGTTTGAAATGTTGTTTTCGGAATATCTTCAGTCTTCATTTTCATTTGATGATATCCTAAATGAAGATCCAACTTGGTAAAATAAATTTCTCCACGTGATTCATCCAATAATTCATCAATCACAAGAATGGGAAATTTATCTTTAATAGTGAGCTTATTGAGCTCCCTATAATCTGGACACATGCGCCATGATCCATCCTTCTTGTGCACCAATACTACTGGATCAGATAAAGAAATTTGACTAGGTTGAATTATACCAGCCTCTAACATTTCTACAATCATAGGTTCAATTTCTTTCTTTTGGACATAAGGATATATATAAGCCATAATGTTTAGAGGAACACTTCCTGGAATTAAATGAATAGAATGGTCATGATCAAGAATAGGTGGGAGTCCTTTGGGAGATTCAAATAACTTAAATGATTGTCTAAGACTTTTTGGAGATCTAGAGAAATAGATGATTTTGATGTTGGAATTTCTAGTGAGCATAATTGTGCAATTACGCCTCGTTTTTATTTCTTCATAAGCTTTTTCAGGACATTAGAGCTTATTATCTTTCCCAAATTCCCTGCGATACCCCGTAATTTGACTTCATTTTCTTCTGCAAAAAAATTCAAGAAAATTTCTTGAAAGTTAAAAGCTACCGTCCCCAAAGATTGTAACCATTGTACTCCTAATACAACATCAGCACCTCCCATTGGAATGGAAAGCATTGGACTATTCAATACATATTCCCCCATGGTTAGCTTGATATTATGGTATTTTCCAGAGAAATTTATAGTTCCACCATTTGCAACCATCACTTGACATTCTGGTGTTGGGTATAGGAAACAATTTAATTCCTTGGCTACCTTACAATGCATAAAATTATGGGTACTACCCAAATCAATCAACACTATTACCTTTTTCTTCTTGATGTGTCTTCCTATCTTGAGAGTTTGAGGAGTGGTAATTCCTACCAATGCATTACACGATATGGTCAGAGTCATTTCTTCTTCTTCTAGGGTTGGTTCCTGGTGTATATCCTCTTATTTTGAAGTTTCCTATTCATTTTCTCCCTCCTCTTCAAAATCTATGCAAAATAATTTCTTCTCAACACACTTATGACCTTTAGTGTATTTGACATCAGAACTGTAGCAAATCCCTTTTGGTCTTTTTTCTTCCAATTGTTGTGGTGTCAACCTTGTAGGTTGTGGAAGTCGAGGAGTAGCAACACTTCCATCTTTATAGATGTGAGTGGTAGGCATCCTTTTCGCCATAATTTACATTCAATTTTTCTTGCCAACTTGAATGCCTTCTCCAACAAATTAGGTTCCTAAACACGAACCTCATGTTTGATGTTATCCTTCGAAGTCTCTATGAAGACATCAATCCTATGTTCCTTTGGTATATCAGTTACCCTTATATTCAATTTTTTGAAGTCCTCAATGTTCTCCCACACTAAACACTTTTGTTTGAGATTTATCATTTTCCTAAAAAGGGTGTTTCTCTTTGTATATTCATAATGTGCTATCATTTCCTCCATAAAAATTGACCAAGTGACAATTTTTTTACGGGAGCAAAGCCATGAATACCATACAAATGTATTTTTTCTAAATATAAATTTGCAATGCGTACCTCTTGTGTGTTTTGCACATTATTGAGATCAAAATATTGCTCCATATGTAGTATCCATGTTACGAGATCCTTGCCATCAAACTTCCTCATATCGATATTTGGAATATGGTGGGTATTCCATCCAACATTAGAGTTTATGAAATCATGATTAAAATTTATCTTTTTCTTATCATGAGTTTCCTCTACTATATTTTCGCCATTAGGAAACATTTCTTGTATCAAATTTGTCAAATCTTCCATGTCTGCTTTTAGATCATACTTCATGTTTTCGATCTTAGCTTCCATAGCATCCATCTTAACTTCCATGTAAGTTTCCATGCCATCAATATAAGCTTCCATGTCATTATTCAAACCATCCACCTTAGCTTCCACGCCTTTCTTCAAAACCTCCATTTCATTTTTTATTTCTCTTTGCGAGCGCGAAATTTGGTTCACTTTCTCTTGTATTTTTGATATGTCATGTTTCATTTCTACATCTTCATGAATCATATTAGAGCCTTATGAAGGCTTAATGGGTGTTGAATTCTTTTTAGGGGGTATTTTAGAACCTAATAATGATATCTATTCTACAAATGATATCTATTCTACAATATTACCTTGGAATCAATTCAAACTATTTTTTCAAACAAGACTTATGCAATTCGGAAAAAAAAAATACACACATTTTTCTTTATTTTGAGGAGCTCGATATTGGAATTGAATTATATATGTTATTTCGTACCTTCAATATTTGAAATTCAATGTCGTAGTATCCCTCTGAATCTACTTTCGAATGCCATGGGTCTGACCTGATTTGGATTCTTCAAGGAAAATGTATATCCAATCTCCCACAATGACCTACTTATGGATTGGTTCAGTAGAGCGAACTTGTATGACATGCCACTGTGACTGTTTCCTCCTTCAGCTCTGAAATTGATATACATGAAACTAAATTACGTGTACTTGCGGCCACTTATTAAATAATTCCAATCCGATTCTCATAGAGAGAGTTATGATGATTTTCCCACGGTTACCTCTTTGAGATGAAATTTAGAAACCTGAAAAAACCCTAACTTCCACAGATCATATCTCCACAAATATTGTGAATCAAGATCTAAAATTTTCACATAAAGCTCCTCAGGAGTTCGGCTTCGCATGAAAAAAATTTCAACTTCTGAACCTTCGTAGAAACAAAGTTAGAGTGAAAATTCCACGATGACCTGTTTGGAGCAGCAAAACCCTTGAATCCAAAGCTCTAATACCAAATGTTATGAAACTAGCTCCAAAATTAGAAGAAAAGAGAGATCAACACCTTAGAAATAAGCCACTTCGAGGGGGAAACCTCATTTACATTACATAAATGAACAATTCTTGGTTGATACAAATGATAAAAACTCCTTCTATATATAGGAGTCCATGGGGTCACAATATAATCCTAGCCGACCTAATAATAATAATGCAAGGGCACAATAATAACAAAATTGAAGAGATTACGAAGTCTGACAAATAACGATAAGGGGCTACACTAGCTGTTGATTCTGCTACTAACTTTAGTGACTAAAAATTTTAGTCGCCGCAATTATTTCAAGTGAATTACTACTAAAGTTGAGCAATTTTAAGTGATCGAACTAAAAATGACTAGCTTAAATGACTAATTTAGTCTTGGAATAAAATATACGACTAGATAATCAGTGACTAAACTAAAAGCGACTAACTTAAATGACTAAGTTAGTCTAGGGATAAAATATATGACTAGATAATAAGTGACTAAACTAAACTTGACTAACTTAAATGACTAATTTAGTCTAGGATTAAAATATATGACTAGATAATAAGTGAACCTTTATTTTTTTGTAGGTCATTAATTAATTAATTTTTTAATGATGTCTGAACCTTTGTATTTTTGTAAGTCAATGTTCTATTCATGTAGGAAAAAAGGAGTACATATAGCCACTTAGAAAATAGGTGTTCTCACCCTGTCTGGGTTTGTTGACAAAAATTTGCACGAGATGCAAAAAAATTAAAAAGAGAGACTAGGGACATTTTCCATAAATGGTTGGGCCAGAGGCGCCAAAACACATATAAAACATAAATAACACCAAATAGCATACTAGGTGTTCGACGTGATGGATGCAGGGTTGTGTGGGGTTGTTCCTAGATGCAGTACTGGAGGATAAAATTCACACTGTCGATCGTGCCCTTAAAAGTGTGTCAACCAAGTCTCTAGCTTTTCTACTTTCTCAGCACATTTATTTTGGCCTCGTCAAACCACTACTAGTATCTCCTGGACTTGGCACTATAAATAGTGCATTTAGTCCAATGTTTCCATCTTATCTGCATGCTCCTCATGAGAGACTCTCTTAACTGTGTCCACTCTTTCCATCAGGTTGTTGATAAGTGCATGACAATTCTCTAGGAAACAATGTTGAATAACCTACCCCTCATTTATCTCAGATCAATCAAACCCATGATTCCCCTTGCCACCATGACCTACTCCGCCCTGACGACTCTGCTTTTGAATCCTCAAACCCCCAACTCTGTTATCCCCCCGCTTAACTCCTTCACAACCCCCATGCACACCCACACTAGCGAGCCACGCATGCCCTGCAGTCTTTCCACCCCGGCGTGGAGCCGCCATGATTATTTATTTGTCTGCCACCCCCACAGGGCTATGGACGACAAGGGAGTGATAACACCCACACCACACCGGGGGCTTCATAATTCGCCAAGGTCGAGAAACCCCGCCATGTTTAGAGTCTAGATACTAGAACCCCCACCATAGAAAAAAACACCATGAGCAAAGGAGCCAAATTTCGCCACCCAACACCGTAGGGAAGCACAGAGAAACCTCCCACTACCAGATAAAGACTACCACCACCAAGAAAACCAAATACCATCACCCACCAAACCAACACAGGAAATTGAAAAAAAAATGATGACAAGGTAGTCGATGCCTGAGCGTAACTTACCCCAGGGCAGTGACCAGCGAGCAAACACCAATCCACCAAACATTGTCGCACCCACATCGAAGGGCATGAAATTTGGAAAATAAGCTAGTTTTTCGCCACCACCGTCGAGGTTTACTGGAATGCAGATTCTAGCTTCCTCTCTTAGCAGGAAAATACAGGCTCATCGAAAGCCAAGAAAAATGGAAACGAGTGTGCTCACTTCCCTTCAACTTCCTATCCTCAACCGAGATGTATAAAATGGCTAAGAAACTGAGCAACAGGGATCGGTTGAACACATCGCACCAGCAAATGCCCACGACAAGCACACACAAGCCACTCCCTTTGTAAAACTTCATGTGACGTTTACGCTTCCTCTCCGGAGGTAACCATCAGGACCAACACCAAAACAGAGTGAGGAGTCTAATGTCGGGCTCCCTCACCTTCCATCGCCTTATCCTTTCACTACCCCCAAACTCCAATGCCCAGTTATTTTTCACATGAATTTCCAATGTGAAGCCAATAACTTTCCCACTGCATGCATTATGGTGAAAGAACCAGGAGTACCATCCCTCACCCTCGTTCCACTTATATTTACTCATGCGAGACACCTTCCACATGTTGTTTAGACCTCACCACATTTGATATCAATTTGGAGAATTTTGACAATGCAATGAACACTGAAACCTGTTAGATGATTGGTACTAAATTTGATTATTTTTTAAGATTCAATAGTAGATCCTGGAAATAATAGTCAAATATCCACAATTCTTAGTTAATTTTCTATCGTACGAGAGAGATTTCATAGGGAATAGGCCTAGTGATTTCTATTTCAATGGAAGGATAACAACAATTTTTTTGGGTAATCATGGAATTTAATTCAATTTTAAATCATAGTGCGAGACCGAATTCGATGTGAGAGAAATTCTTCTGGTTGCTGCTTTGTAGACCTGTCCGAAGTGTTGTTGGAAGTGGAGGACGCCATGTTGGGAGGAAAACTAATACCAATGTTTTGCAAGAGACAATGAAGTGTCATTATAATGCGATTGGCGTAGGTGTTAGATTCAACCACATTATGATCAACGCGAGTGCCAGCCAACTCTAGGTCCCAAAGATGCAGATTGAGTAAATTTTGTACAACCTAGAGCGTGTCACCAATTCTTCGTCTCTCAACTACTTCTAGGATAACTCCATTACACATGATATGCTGAAGGATGTTGTGGTAAAAGAGAATCATGTGGTAATAGCACTATGGAGAGGTGAGAGGGTGACCTCTGCCCTTGCCACCATGTTGAACATGGCCTCGTTCCCTCACCATGATAGTGTGTTGGAGAACAAATATGTTGGGGATGTGGCCTTAGATAACAACAGTAATGGAAGCATGGTAAAGCTGACTTCCCTCAGCTTCAAAGGGTTGCAAGGTGGAATGCAGGATATGTTGGTCGAAAAAATAAGTTAACATGGTGGCAAGCATTAAGTTATGTGTGATGCTGGACATGAGAATTAGCATTAAGATGGCGCAGATGCAGAGGGCTCGATTTCTCTTTTCAACATTTAAGTTATTCACATGTTGATAAGAAGGTGGAGTGATGTCGCATAACTGTCAGTTGTTGATGGTGGTCATGTCAGCATTAAATTGCTTACTAAGATGCAGTTGGAAAGTGAGCACCTCAATCTAGGTGGAAATTTCACAATTTAATTGTTGAAATTTTTTTAATACTTATAAATTTATCCATACATTAAAAAAAAAAAAGATTCAACAATTTTTAAATATATTTTATTAAAAAAAATCAATAAAATATTATTTAAAAAAATAAATAAATAATATATATACATTAAAAAATATTCAACAATTTCTAAATATAATTCACTAAATAAAAATCAATAAAATATTATTTAAAAATTAAATAAATAATATATATACATTAAAAAATGATTCAAAAATTTCTAAATACAATTCACTAAATAAAAATCAATAAAATATTATTTAAAAAATAAATAAATAATATATATACATTAACAAATGATTCAACAATTTCTAAATATGATTCACTAAATAAAAATCCATAAAATATTTTTTTAAAAATAAATAAATCAAGGTTCTTTGTCCATACTCCATCTGCGTGAGATTGGGCGGGAGTCATTTTTCATTGTGAAATGTTCAAATAGGTATCAATATCAAACAAAGGTTTGGGCAGGAGTCATTTGAAATTCTCAAAAAAGGTAACCAAATGGTTTTACATTGTGTGGTTTGCTTCATCGAGCTTGCCCTGCAATATCACCTGCGGCAACGATTTCTACATATCAAATGGAGTTTTGAGGGTGTGGAGGTAAAACCTGGGGAGGTTCACAGTTGTGATATTGGAGATGGTATGGCAAATATCTGCACTTATCGCAAGTAGCCCAGGGTCAGATTCAAAATGCATAAGAAAATGAGGGAGTTATCCTCAACGTTCCTATTGATAACAAGAAAATTGTGCTTGGTGCACTTGCATACAGGAAATGCGGCCAGTTTTCATTGGATATTAGGTTTTTTAAACTGTTCAATCTTTCACACAATTGCATCACACGAAGCATCACACAGGTATATTTTGTATCCATTTTCAAAGATTTGAAACCTGTTTTTTTTCCATCAAGAATTTAATTTTCCATATGGAACCAACATCTCCTGTTTTGCCTAAATATATTTGTATGTCTCTTCTTTGTAGATCCTCAACATCTTTGCAAGGGATTTATTTTTCTTTCTTTCCCAAAGACTTTAGATGATAAAATCATTGGAGGGGGCTGGGTCACATGAATCTGAGCTCTAATGGCTTCTTCCAGGGAGCATCATCCTCCCAAAGCAATAAATTAGAAAACAAAAAAAACAGATGTCGTTTTCCTAATGTTGTGAAACCCCTAAATCCAAACTGCCCGTCCAATAAATATTTACTGTTAGAATTTTTTAATTGTTGTATTTAGTCTACAATTCCGACGGAGATGCATCGAAGTAGTGGCCTAAAATGTATGATCAATACGGAAATAATACAGTACCGTGTGGTCTGTGGACCTTACCCTTGTGAATACTGAGCTTACCGAGTCTCTTCTAGCACCATTGTAGATGATCTGTAATGATCCTGGACATCCTCAATACCCGGGATACTAATTTGATGTCCAAAAGGGCCATCATGATCTCTATCCCTTTCCCTCTGGCCATAAGATCAAGCCTCTTTATCAAGCATCTCCCTATACTTTCAAGCTCTTTGACCTTCAACTCCTTACAATGAATGCTTCTCCTCATGAAATACAGGAGAGCAGGTTCGTTGGGATCCTCTACCTCTTGACTTATGCAAAAAAAATTCAACATTTGGTGTTGCACAAAAATTTTGTGCTTGTAAAACCTAACAAAATCCCAGAATATCATTATGGATTCCTCCATGATACTAACCAGCTAAGCTGCTGGTATTTTATTTGCTTCTGTCCCTGCTTCCTTCATGGAACCTTTGACCAAATCCTGGGACCTTCAAACTGATCATCTAAGAACCTCTGCAAAAAAACTTGAAACTACTGAAACAGATCTTCCACGTGGTCATAAAACAAATCCTGCTCTGATCCATACAATGCCACCTCCTGGAACTTTCTGTATTGCCAATGCAGGGCCTCCCAAGACAAATGATTCTGGCTAACATACACAGTCTCCAGGTCCTGTTGCACTCTCTTCAAGGATTCGTGGGAAGCATGTGTGACCGTAGGGCTTGTTTAGAGTATATCTCTTCCGCCTGGAAGCCACCCCTTTAGGCTTTTAGGTTTCATGGCTTTGAAAAACTTCTAGTGCATAGGTCTACTGACTGTTAAGATTATCCAAGCAATACATCCTCTCTCAGTATTTCTTGTATAAATCTTCAATATAATCTTCTTTTGGCTCTAATTTTCAGAATGATGATGGAGAATCTTCTATTGAAGCTCCACTCTTGCTCTCCCAAACACTGGACTCGGCTATATCGGACTCGATTTCTTTAGGTTTAATAGACAGATTTCCCACCCTGAGTATTCTTATTTATGAACGAAGTTTCTCTATAAAAAATTCATAATATTCATCATCCTCATAGTCATTTAGTGATGGGTCACCCATCAGCAGAAGCCTCATGACCTCGGTCCTAAATTATTACATATTCCTCATTATTTTCGATGCATATTCATTAGGGAGCTGTTTTTAGTTGCAGAATATTCACATGATGGATATTAATTAGGGATTTGTCTTTAATTGCAGAATATTCACATATTTCAAGGTAATTATAAATATTTTTCAAACTAACGGCATAGAAGAAGATAATTCCAGAACCAATTAAATGACCGATAACTCTTTGTAATAAATTAATTTGATGCTTGCAAGCCCCAGTGATGGGAGGATCATATTGTGATTGTCTGTATCATTATGCACTGATGGGAGGATGATATTGTGATTGTCTATATCATTATGCACTCGATGAATTTGAGTTTCTAAAATTGGATCTTCCTTTCTGTATCTATTGAAATGTCGTGGATGTTGTCAATTTATAGGGAGGAGAAGAACTATGAATAGTAACATCATGCCCCTTCATTAATACCGTGGGTGAATATGATGAAATCATACGTCTATCTCCATCAATACTACGGTTGAATGAAGAAATGACAAATCTATCTCTCTGATGATGTGGGCAAGGCGGGAAATGACATTGTTGATTTCAGAATTGAAGTCATTCAGGTCTGTAGGAGTTGAAGTCACGGACGATGTCATTGGAGTCAGCGACTGTTGGAAATACTAAGAGGGGGGTGAATCAATATTTCCCTTCTTTTTAACAATTGGTTAGTTAATCCTTAAACATTCAAAGAATTAATCAAGACAGAATCATAAACATCACATCAATTGAACAATACACAGAATATGTCATCCAAAAAAGCTTCGCATTATGTATGATTACATACACAATCTACCAGCTATGCTGGAAGGAAGCACGAAACTACCAAAATCTAAAGATGTTTGCAGACTAAGTCTGCAAGGGTCCTCAGCCTCCCTTACAATCAACCAACCAACCTTTATCCACTATTGACACTGTTCACTGTTGTCCTCTTCTTTTGCACCTCCTGCTTCACCACTTCTGGTCTACTGCAATTTTGTTACACAGTTTCTACAAGGTCATACATCAATCAAGGTCAACATCAATGTCATCACTACAGCAAGGTCACGGTTGTCATCAAATCACTGCTCCAATAATGTTGTTACAACTTGACTGGCACAATACTATTGTCATAATGTCCCTATCTCAATGTCACATATACATCACAGTCACTTCTATATAAGGTTTCTATCGTGTCAAGGGTTACAGCCATTTGCCAAGAACATTGTTATTGTCATGTATTGAGAGCGTTGTCATTAGAATCATTGTCATATCAAATGTCATGCTAGGTTAACCAAGTTACTGCCATATACCAAGGTTTCTCCCACATCAAAATATTGTTGTCAAGGTAGGGTAGAAGATAAAGGAAGATCACTGCCATCAACAAGGTCACTTCAGATCACTTACAAGGTTACTGTCAAATATGTTGTTGTATCAATATATTACCTCCAAACTAGGTCACTATCATATATCAAAGATATTGTCATGTAATCAAGGTTATATCACAACACCACTGCCATCATTGTATCAATGTCACAGGTGTCATCAAAATTGGTGATGTCATCAAATTCATGTCAAGAGGTATCATCATTTATTGTTTAGTCACATATCTATGTTATGAATACTTTGGTATACATTACTGTCCAACTTATCACATAAGCTACTGCCCATTTATCACAATCACCAAGGGTCCCTTAGGGTCATACAGTCAAGGAATAATGCTATCATGAACTTACTAAAATTTCACTGTTCATTAAAGGTTTCATTGCCATAATAAAGCAATGTCATTATACTGTTGTTCTTCACTGGCATTGCTTCTATCAAGCATATCACAATTTCAACCCTTGCAACCCATAGCTCAGCTTCAATATCAGCATATATTCCGTTGCAAACCCTAGCTTATCAATCAATTCTTGGAAATATATCTACACGAGCATACAAAATGAATCTGTTCTACAACCGAGACATCCTCATGTTGGCAATCACTTCTGTTTAGAATCTCAATCAGTGCACACTCCCAAACACAATTGTTATATGAGACCATTCTGCTGTCAATTGTCATCAAGATTACTTGTGACCTTAGGGTCACTTTACTTTTCAAATCCTAGCATAAGTTTCGACAACAACATTCAGTGATTTGAATTACAGGACAATACATAAATATTGTTGTATCATGCACACTACTACTACTGGAAGTTCTCATTGCTCAGTCATGTATCACGCATTCAAACAGAGGCACAACTGCCATATTGAAAATGCCATACAGGGTTACTGCTACATCAAGTATCTATGAACCATAACACATCACTACTGATTATTGTAGATAACACCCTACATATTCCGTAGTTCATTGATACTGTTGTATCTTTCTAGTAGCAAAACTATTGTTGTATATGGGTCACGTTACTATCAGGTCACTTCAGGCTACGGTTAACAATGTCACTAGAGAGTCACGCCTTCAGGTCACATGTCTTATACATTACTTGCTCACAATCATAAGGTTCCCTTGTCATATAGAGGCAACTCTAGTTCTTTAGATTTGGATCTTTATTCCAGGGTGGAACTTCTTGTATTTTATAACATTCGGCACAGATCTGGCATGTTTTACAGGGCCGCAGGCTTATTTTCTACAAGGTGTCTTTGCTACAACTAATGCCAAAAATCTTGATGTGTTTTAGCTCATATCCTCTGTTAAGTCGTAGAAATAATACTAAGTCTCTACCACTTGTTGCTTCGTTGAATACTTAAACTGCTGATCAACCCTTTTATACAGAGATGACAGACTTATACACTCAGAGACACAGTGATGTATGCTGCATATATTTTGATGTTATCTCATTGGATTTTTCGTTGGTTCGGAAGAATCATTAGTTTAGGTTTGCAGGGAATCAATAGCTTAAATTATCTCATGGTCCCAGTTTTGAAGGCCTAGAAATCCAATGCCAAACACAACTGCTCAGAACTATTTTGGCAGCTTTTGGTGACTTGATCACAGGTCTACAATGATCAACTCAAAGTAAGGACTTACATTATTACCAGGTGTACAAAATGCATAGTTTTTCATTACTACTCCCTGTGATGAGTCTTTGACCTGTTCTTAATGTCAAGTGCCAAAAATGATTCTTACAGTTGTTGTTCCTGAAATAGATCAAACCCGAACAATTTTTCAGTGCCCCACGAAACTCTGTGAGGGAATGCTTCTACAACGGCACCTACAAACAATTGACACCCAACAAATCCCAAACAAATGTATAACCCTTAAACCCCAATGAATGCCATTACCCCAAAAGTACAATTTTCAACCATTAACCCTCCTCGTCAAATCTATCAAAGCTTCCATAGGGAGGCAAATAGAAGAGTCGAAGAATTTTTCGATATTCATGGAGAGAAGGGGCACGCCATTTTATAGAGGCCGAGGAGCCCTTATGTTGGGCCAACCTACTATAAAGAATATATTAATTTTCAGACCATCCACTAATCTTATTTTCAAACTGACCCTCTTAGTGCCATAAAATAATCACGGTCATATCCAAAAATTATTCCCTTGGACCATAATAGTTTTTAAAGTCTGGACCAAGAATTAATGTAAATTTAATTCAATAAATTATTCTCTTGCTTTTGGAACATAACAAATTCCTTTAACTACTAGAATTACCTTTTCAACCTTAATAATTTTATTCTAAGCCCAAGAATTAAAGATAAACTGTCATGTCACCTTAGTTAAATTAGTAAATATTATGTTGCCACATCATCCATGCTTTGGGATCAAAGTAAATCTGCCACATCAGCCGCCCTTGGGGTTTTGGACCATTGGTTGGGGTTTGAAACTTTGACCAAGCATATTTCTCCAACCATGAGGCACTAGGTTTTCCTTGGAGACCATTGCTAGTGGACTCTCCCCGTCATCCGTTGATATGTGGAGCGTCCCAGATGTTATAGAAGAGAAAAAAAATTGAGTTGAGTTGGGTTGTTTGCAGAAACTCTGCTACTACTGTTATGTGTCTGAGACGAGATTAGGCATGAGTATCGGTGATAGAGGGGGTGGTATTTCAGATTTTTCATGAATTGATGAATGGGTATCCAGTTTTGTCTTTGGATTCTGAATTGCTAGGGTATGGGATTTCTCATTAATTGATGAATGGGTACCTGAATGAGAGGCTTAGATGCTCAAAAGGCCAACATTTCGATGGCAAATGTCGTTACCAGAATAGGTGTCTGATTTGAAGCTGATACAATCTACTATTGGGGTCTAGGAGTTTAAAGTCTCTGTTTTTTTGAATATGTCAGGTGTTGCTTGTATAGTCTAGTTAGAAGTTTTATTTTTTTTAATGAGCCTTTCAGTATGTATGTTATTGAAATGCCATGGATGGATAAATTATTATGATCATCAATCAGGAGATGGGGAATAGGATTGGATATATGATGGTTTTTACGTATTAGAATGGGTGGTTCATGAGAATTGGTAGTCTGAATCATGTCATCTGATCCATACGTGGTAGCTTAGTTTATAAGTAAAGTGGTTGGTCAAATTTGAAGGTTGTTGCTACCTTCTATTGTTTGTCACAAAGTTTATTTGATTTTCTGTTTTCAATTTGTTGTGCAAAATTTCAATTTATTTGCATGCAATTGTTGGGTTCAGAAGTCATTTTTTTATTAACCTTGTTAGTGCCCAAATCATGTTACCATAAATGGAATGGCATGATATTTTTCCAAGATATGGTCAAGAAATAGGAGTATTTAAAAACATCTATAATATTTTTTTAGAAGTACCATAGTACACAATAACATTGAGTACTATCATGGGAAATGAATGTTTGGATGTAAGTTTGGTTGCATTGTAGGAGGAAGGCTTTACTTTAGAGTAGCCTTGAGTTGAGTTGTTGATTGGATTGTTTGGAATATATAGAAAAAAAATATCTTTTACTTTGTGTTTATATTATACATGAAAATTAAAAATTCTAACATTTAATAAAATCACGAACCTCACATTCTTTTATACCAATTTTTGTTCTTTCAAGATTCTTTTCCTAGCAGTGACTATTGAGTAGTCTATGGATGGAGGAGAATCGAGATTAGAACTAGAAGGTTTTAGTGCTAGGTGGGGAATTTGTTGCTGTAGATTGTGAAGACTTGAAGATTTTTCATTGTATAATGCAAAGTTGTCATGACTTTCTTGTAAATTGAAATCATGAAGACTCAACATAATGTTAGGATTGTTACCGTGTCTTTTGAGAGGATGGATTAGAGCATTGACGATTAAGTGGATTTAAGATTTCAAATGGGAGGTTGGATGATCAAAATGGTAGTTAGAGATACCATTTCCTATCAAAGTTAAAATCGCCAAATATTTGTACTATGTGGAGTAAGGATAGAGCTAAACATTAATGACTATAACTATAGGTAGAACCAATCCTCACTCGATTGGAATCTGTGCTTGATAAAATTTTCCAGACTTGAAAATAACATATTCAACAATATCATAGGATCATATCAACATACGTCAAAATTTCCAAGGATTATGGCATGAAGTTGTGAGCTAAGATGGAGAAATTTCAACTTGTCCATTATTAAGTCAAATCCAAAAACATGTTTCAAAATATGATAATATACAACAAATATAATAGCTTAGGAATAAGTGGTAAAGAAGGCCCTCATGCTTTTGTGAAGTTTTTCTCCAATTGAATGAACTTATTTTTTTGGATATACTGGATATTGGGCATCTTAATCTTGCTAAGCAGTCCTTTTGAGGTTGCATCTAGGTTGCCCATGTTAATGGTATTAAGGTAGATGTCTAGTATGTGAAACTAGTCATGATTTTAGTTTGTCTCGTCAAACATAGTTGGTTTTTTCTAGAAGTGATTGGGTCAAGCATATGTGAAAAACCAAACTTAATCCTTTTAAGATTTGTTTTTAATTTGTTCCCTAGGCATTGACAATATATACAAACACTGATAAATTACAAACTAGTATTGGAAAATGAGGACATGAAACCAAACTGCCATTTTGGTGACAGACATAGTGGTTGGGTTGAAGTGTGGGAACCGTGGGATAAAAAAAGGATCTACTCTTCCCTAGAGGACCCTCTTTAAAATATTTTGGACAGTAATCTAGATAAGAAAATTGAATAATAAAGAAAAATTTGGAGTATAGATACACTTCATAGCAATTTTTTTGCCAGTTTAAATAGATCCACTTATACAGTTTTAATATAGGTGTTGTGAATCAGGCTTCAATGCATGTGATTCACGGAAAGAGAGAAGGTTTGTGACCTCTTGCTCAAAGAACTCTACCATTGTGACCTTTATAGCTTGGGCTCATAATGAAACGTGCACATTTAAAGTGCATGTTAATAGAGGACATTTATTTGCAACACGTTTTGTTGTTTTTTTCTTGACCCATTAATTAATGACACCTATGATTAATAACTCTTTGGTAATTTTAAATATTGTAAACTTGATTACAAATTATAGTTGTTGAAGTGGAGGGGTTTATTTGAGACCTTATCCTTGAAATAAATAGTCTCTGAGGATGAAAACACACGTTTTCCCATCACTCCTTTTTCTAGGCACAACACCAAAATTAGAATAGTGTCTTTGCATATGTTAGAAAATAGATGATGGTCATTAAGTTGGTTTCCTGCAAACAAATTTATTGTTGGTCCACAAGGATCATATGCATGAGCTCTAATTTTTGCTTTTTATTTACTATAAAATCAAGAAAGTTCACCCAAAATATTAAGGTTTTCCCTATGATAGACTTGACAATAATTTGAAAGCTTGCTTTGATTTCAAAGCCCTCTCAAATTAAGGTCCCCTAACATTTCCATTGTTACCAATTTTGTTGTCAAATACGTTTTTTTCAAATATTTTGTTGAACACTTGCCATGCAACCTCAGGTCCAAAGGAAAGATTTTGTTTTTGGCCTAAGTGATCTTGATTGAAATGTGTTAACTACCGAACTATTTATGAGTACATCCAAGAATATTACTTTACCGTACCCCTAAGAACACATCTAAGCCAGTATTTTTTGTGCTTGGACTATCATGTTAGTCCCTAAAGAACAGTTTGGGTTCTTCCATTGCTAATAGAAACATTCATAGAGCTCTTTCCATATGAGCCATGTTGACATATTTTCAAGTTTCTTTGTGTATGTCAGTTCCTTTGAGAAAATTCAAACCAACAATAACCTAAGTGCCTCTGTTTGCACTACCTTTAGTCTCTGTCATTTTGTGATTGCCATTTCAATGCATTCCTTCATTGTGTGAGGCAAGGGATGTGTTGACTAGTTAGTGAATAGTAAACACCCCAATATTTGTGGTGTTCTTGGCCTTAATAGCTTTAGTAGAAGGCTTTGAAATTGACCTTCGCCTAGAGGAATAACCATAAAGCTGTAGGAAAGTTTTGCAGTCACTCCCAAAGTTCCCTCTATGGCTCGGGCTCATAAGGAAACATGCTCATTTAAAGTCCATGCTAATAGAGTTCATTTCTTTGCAATAAGTTCTATGGTTTTATGTTGACCTCTTAATTAATGAAATTTATGATTAATAACTATTTAGTAAAGTTCAATATATTGTAAAATTTATTACATTAAACTATAGAATCGGAGTGTTCAATATATGTGTATGTGTGTATTAAAGGGGGCAATATGAGGATGAGTTGCATTACCCTTGAGATGCATTATCCAGTCACTTATAAATAGGCGCATTTAGATTGGGCTATTTGTTACATGGATGCATTTAGTTTGATCTGTAAATATTTTTATTTTCCCCAATTTTTCACAACTTCATTGTGCTTTTAACAATTTTCATTATAGAATAAGACAAATTTGTATGGTTAAACTGTATTTTTTCCAAGGAAAAATTGAACTCTTTATATTCATAAAAAGTTAATTTTGTACATACATTTAAGCATTTCCTGGGAGAGATCCGAGCTCTTCCCAATTTGTGACCAAAAAAGTTCAGACCATTCTCATAGCCCCATCCCAAAAAAGTATGTGAATGTTCGGAATCTTCCCTTGTTCAAGGGAAAAACATCATATTGTTCATCGGCCTAGTGTAGAAACCACAAAAAAATTAAAAGTGTTTTCTGGGCCTCCTCTTTGGAGGAAAACGACCCAAAACAGAAATATAGATCCTGATACAAGCAGCATAGTAACCTAGGTTCTCGAGCCTCCTATTAAGAGGAAAAACAACCCAAACAGGAACGGACAACCAATATAAAAAGTTATAAAGAGGAGCAACAAAGGATCTAATCCTCAACCAAGTTTTGTGGTACATACATATTATAATTTTCAGCAATAGAAAGTGAGAATTTCCGAAAGTACATTAACATATATAAAGAAAAAACAACTAAAGACCACTCAAGAAAATGGAGAATGGTCTGAATCCACAGAGCCTTCTGGCCCTATTTCTCGTGTCCTCCATCTTCTCGAATATTGCTATAAACCCTCCTTAGAAAAGAGGTCTACAACGGAATTCCTTTCCCTGTAAATATGACATAAATCAATGTGAGTAAAATAGTCCTTCGATAACCATCATTCTTCAAGGATAGGTCGTAAAGCATAATTTAAAAAAAAAATCCTTGTTAAATCATTTGATGATGTTGAGCGAGTCCCAAAATAACTGAACATAAGTAATATGCAGGTGTGAAAGCCAACATAGGAGGCAGTGTAACGCTTTGATCTCAGCATAGTTGTTTGTGCCCTTAACAAGTTTGATAGAGGCTACCAATCTTCAAGAATTGCTTAGGTGAATAACAATTCCAGCACCACACATGTTCGACAGATTTGATGCTCCATCAAAGTAAGCCCAAGGGATATCACCCTTGATTTTCTCAGGGGTATTGACCCTTTTCTTTGTTGGAGTTTTTTGTTCAGGGAGAAGGGCATAGATGGCTAGTCCATTATGAGCGATGATGTGGAAAGGGGTATCTACATTCCTGAAAATAGCGTGGTTCCTGGCAAGCAAAATTCCCCAGGCCATAATGAGGGGTACCGATTTTTGTTTTTCAGTCCGGTAACCGTTCCACCAAGACTGCCAGGCCTCCTTAATCGAAGGACCAACCCATTGATGTGTGAAACCAACCATAATTTGGATCCCTTCCCATGCCTTTTGACATCAGGAACAAAAAAGAAACAAATGGGCCACCGATTCAGAGTCCTGTTTTGCATAAGGGGCATCTCCACGGCCCCTCCTTCTTCCTTTTTTGAAGATTGTCACACAAGTGGATATTTTTTTCTATCAGGCACCAGAAAAAGAGGTGACCTTTAGCGGGGCTATTCAGCTTCTAGAGGGGTTTATGCCACCATTCGGCCTTCGTCCAGCCTTTCTTCCCCATAAGATGAGAATACCCAGTCTTTGGTGAGTACAAGCCTGAAGGCGGAAAGCCCCATCTGAGGGTTTGAGGGTCATCTCGAATGCATATGTTTGTTCTAAGTAGTTCATTAGTGTATAGCTTCCAAGTTTTTTCCCATATTGGGTCAAGCTGGAGATTGTCCCCATTTTTCTAGCCTTGTGACCAGATGGATGCAGCTTTGGATTTTTCAGCTTGACCGAGGAATAAGAGACCTTTGTTCGCAAGGTGAGATTTGCAAGGCTCCAAAAGGGAAAAAGCTCCATTACAACCGACCCAAGGGTCTAGCCCAAGTCTAATCTACTGCCCATTCCCAACCTTCCAGGCCAGACCTTCCTCGATTAGGTCCATGGCTTGAAGGGTGGCCCGCCAAACCGCCGACCCACCCTTGGTGGACATGACAGGGTTTCAGACCCAATCGACAATGTCTCCAGGATCAATGTACTTCCTTCTCATTACCATGAACCAAAGGGAGTCCTTGTTCAGCAGTGACCATCCCATTTTAGCCGCAAGGGACTTGACAAAGGAGGGTAGTTCCTTTATACCCCATCCTCCCCATTATTTTGGTTGGGCTATTTTCTCCCAAGCCACCCAAGAGAGGGAGTGGTCCTCTTTGGATCCTGCCCACAAATTTTTATGACAAATTTTCCTAATGTGCTCCAAGATCCCCCGTGACATCCATGAGAAGAGTGCCCAAAAGACTGGAATGACCATTAGAACATATTTTATGAGTGTGAGTATCCCCGCTCTGGAAAACCATTTGTAACACCAACACTTAACTTTTTTTTTCGTTTTTGGCACCATCCACATCCAATCAGCTATACGGTAAGAATCTGGCTTAAGATGGAACCCAAGGTATCGGAGACTATCGAAACACTGTCTGACCACTAAAGGGAGGTATTCAATGGGATTTCTGGATTCCTCCTCCGTAAGTCCTGTAACCATGATTGAGGATTTGTGATTATTGATGCGTATTCCGATGGCTTTTTAGAAATAGATCAAGGGAGGCTTTGATATGGAAGGAGTCCCTGCAACTTCCATTGCTAAAGATAAGGATATCATCTACAAATAGTAGGTGTGTGATACTGAGATTTGTAGCTACCTCCACACCCCATATGTACCCTTTCCTTTTTTCCTCTAAAATCAATTGGCTTAAGCCTTCGGCTGCCAGCAAAAAGAGAAGGGGGGAGAGGGGACATCCTTGGCGGAGGCCTTTTTTCGTTTTTAAAAAAAGGGGAAGCAACCCCATTTATCAAAGAAACAAAACTAATGTCAATGATACATCCTATCACCCATCAGATGAAGTCATAATGAAAGCCCAGATGGGTGAACAAGATTCTAATATACATCCAACTGATCTTTTCATAAGCCTTTGAAAGGTCACTTTTGATGATCAACCCTTTCCATCTATGTCTCTTCATACTGCGGAGGAATTTTTGTGCCACCCCTATGGCTTCATGAATATGTCATCCTTCCAGAAATCCAAATTGTTCCTTAGAGATATGATTTGAGAGGATAGGCTTGAGTCTTTCAGTAATGATTTTTTTAATGATTTTATAAAGGCAGTTACAGAGGGAAATAGGCTAAAAATCGTCAAAAGAAGCCGAGGAGTACAGCTTGGGAATGAGGGCGATGAAAGTGGAGTTCAGAGATTTCGGGATAACACCATTTTATGGTTAAAATTTATTGCACACACACATTTTTCATCTCCTCTGAATGAGCCAAATTTCTTGGATAATGATACATAGGATTGAATTGGAAATTTAAATGGAAAATAAAAACTGGCATCATTTGGACATAGCTAACATAAGTTGCTTCGAGACATGTTCGAATTTGCAAAGAAAAAGAATCAAGTGCCAAAAATGTTGTGTTATGTTATTTGTTATAACTTATTTTCATTTCCAACATTTGTACAAACTTTGTCAGTTG